>CM076581.1:586883641-587013641 GCA_034641835.2 Pinus albicaulis
CTCACCATATTTAGTCACCTTCAAATTTTTTCCTAAAAACTATGTTTAATAAAGTCATTTTTCCTAAGTACACCGATAGCATTCATCCTAGTACAAGACAGGCCTTTGAAAGACTTTGAGATTGGCTAGGGGCTTGAGTTAGCCTTCACTCATTTACCCCAACCTCCATCGTGTTGAATATTGTAACTAGGTTTGGTCTTCATAATTTATATTTATTGTACTCATCAAAAGAATTGAAGAAAAACAAATTATATTATCAACTGTGGACTTCTACATTATTCATTACAAATTTATATTGACCCTTCATGGGATTTTGACTCATGTAATCGGGTTTGGTTTTTAGTCAAAAGTGGTCTAGTATCCCTCCACATCAATTTGTCCTTAAGGAGGTCAAGTTGGCCTCAAAGAGAGGAATTCGAACCCATCAGAAGGTTATAAATGCAAGGAGGTCGAATTCATTTGTTCACTCACTTCTCAAGCAATTTAGAAATTCACTACAACAAGTGAACAAGTGTGAAATTGAAGAAGGAGACAAAACAAGTGTGAGTTGGGTCTAGGAGAAAGATAAAGAAAAAATCAAAATTTTGGTGAAGGAATCATTTTGTTTCGTGATCTCTCTTCAGAGATTGAAGTCTCTGAAATTTGGATGTTGTTGCTGCAAAATCTGTGGAGTTTCTAAAGGATTGGATGTTTTTGTTGCTAATTAAAAGATCTAGAAGACTAACTTGGTGTGGAGGGAAATTTTGGCTCATGTCTAGGGTGAAGAGTCTCAAAGAATACTATTGAAAGGAGTAATTATCTTAACTGGGTTTTCCCCTCAAGGGGGGTTTTTCCCTGGCATAGTGCCTATATCTTGTGTCTCTTGTTTTGATCTTCATACTCACATAATATGGTAATTTCTTGATGAAAGATAAGATAATAAATAATTAAAATAAGCCAACACATTCACAAGTGATTATCAATATCGAATAATCAAACCCTAATATATATTTGCATTGATTCTTCAACATGGTTTTAGAGCTAAGGTCGGGAAGGATTGAATATCAAATTTTTGGAATGGAATATCCCTCATTTATGGACTACATAAGGATGGGTATCAAATCTACTAAGAGATGGATCAAGAATATCTTTCATTATCTATTCACAAGATCCAAAGGTCAAGGACTTTTGGTTGCCCTTGCAGGATCTCTCCATGATGACAATGCATGGATCATTGATAGTGGAGCATCAAGGAACATGACTAGAGAAAGAAAACAACTACATAAACTATCAAGAGAACCTTCCTCCCATACAGTGGAATTGGGTGACAATAAAATATATGTTGTGAAAGGAATAGTATCAACCTCACTAGAATTAGAAAGCTTATCGAAGTTGCACCTCAACAAAATAATATATGTTCCAGGTTTGAAAAATAATTTACTTTTTATTTCTCGTTTAGAAGATAAAGGTGAAATAATTTATTTTGTTGATGGAAATGTATTAGTATGGGGAAAATATTCTAGCACTAACAAAGCTAAATTCATTGGAATTTGTGAAGGAAGTTTGTATAGGGTTACTACACCATCTCCTCAAGCCTTGGTTCATATGGAAATTAGTCCTATTGAACTATGGCATAGAATATATGGTCATCTACACTACAATCTCATTCCCTCTCGTATTCAACTTGTTAATGGCATCCCCAGTATAATGGAAGATCATGAAGGTGTCTGCAAGGGATGCTCTTTGGGAAAACATATAAGAAAACCATTTCTGAATAGTGAATCTAGGGCCAAATAAATCTTGGACCTTATTCACTCTTATGTGTGTTGGCCCATGTATGATAAATCTCTTGGAGGTAATATCTATTATGTGACTTTCATAGATGACCATTCTATAAATACATGGATCTATCTTCTCAAGAAGAAAGATGAAGTATTTGATCAATTCAAGGAATTTCAAGCTGAAGTGGAAAACCTCAACGAAAGAAAGATAAAGACTCTGAGATATGACAATGGTGGGGAATACACTTCCAAGGAACTAATTGAATTTTGTAAGGAAGCATGAATTAAGAGGGAGCTCATTGTTCCCTACTATCCCAAAAAAATGGAGTTGTTGAAAGAATGAATAGGTCTACTGAAGAAGGAATTAAGACAACGCTCCTTGATCAAGACCTACCAAAATTCTTATCGGGAGAAGAAGCCATGAAAACCATGTATATACAAAATATAAGTCCCCATAGAATTCTCAAGAACATAACTCCAAAAGAAGTGTTTACAGGAAAGAAGCTGAGTATGGATCACCTCTAAATCTTTGGAAGCCCTGCATACATCCGTGTTCCAAAGAAAAAGCGAAAGAAGTTGGATTCTACAAGTATCAAAGGAATATTTGTTGGATATAGTCTCTCCTCAAATGCATATAGAATCTACATCAAAGAAAGAATACAAATAGAAGTAAGCAGAGATTTCATATTTGATGAGAGCCAAGCCTACAAGAAGTCCAAATACATTCCTATAGATAATGATGATGATTAATCTCCCATATTTGAAGAAGAAGAAATGCATCATGAATATCCAACTACAAATCAAGAATAAGAAGGACCAAATGATCCCATTCAACACGTGGTCATCCAGACTACAAGGAAGAGGAAAAATTGGTTAAAATCCACTCTACAAGATGTCGAAGGACATGAAGCTCCTATAGGAACCTTCAAGGAAAGTAAAATACCGAAGAGATACTTTAGCTATCATGCATACATGACAAAGCTGATTAAAGTTGAACCATCTACATTTGAAGAGGCTGCTCAATGGGATTTCTCGAAGAAGGCGATGCAAGAAGAATACCAATCCATTATGAAAAATGGGGTTTGGAAAATTTTTCCTAGACCTAGTGACAAATCGGTTGTCACATCCAAATGGATCTACAAAATAAATCATGTTTTTGATGGAATCATAGACAAGTACAAAGCAAGGTTCGTTGCAAGGGGCTTCTCTCAAAATGAATGAATAGATTATGAAGAAACCTTTGCACATACAGGAAGGTATACTACCATTAGATATTTGGTTTCATTGGCTGCTACAATGGTTTGGATTATCCATCAAATGGATGTGAAGACCGTATTTCTAAATGGGACCATTGATGAAGAAGTATACATCGAACAACTAAAAGGTTTCGAAGTAAATAGCAGGGACTCTCACATATGCAAACTCAATAAAGCTTTATATGGCTTGAAGCAAGCTCCTAGGGCATGGTATGCAAGAAAGGATGCATATCTCTTAGGAATGGGTTCATGAAGGGTATTTTTGATCCAAATATCTACATCAAATTCGTGAATAATAAGCCTTTCATTATTCTACTATATGTGGATGATATATTCATCACTAGTGTGGAGCATAGAATTGAATAATGCAAGAATAAATTGGAAGACGAATTTGAAATGAAGGATATAGGACTTATGCATTACTACATGGTCTCGAAATATGGCAAAAACATGGGGAGATATACTTGAGGCAAAGAAAATACATCATCAAGATAGTGCATAAATTTGAGATGATGGACTCCAAGCCCATGACTACTCCTATGATCACAAATTTCAAGAAGTTACAAGGTTCTGACTCAAGTCTTGTGGATCCAACCTCCTATCGAAAATTGGTAGGATCCCTAAAGTGTATGGTAAACATTAGCCCAGATATATACTTTCTAGTAAACATGCTCAGTAAATTTTAGTTGGAACCTCGTCATAAACATTGGGTAGCTTCCAAACACATATTGAGATATCTCTGTGGTACTATACATCATTTCTTGAAATATAAAAGTGAGAAATTCATTATAATTGCCTTCTCTGATTCTGACTGGGGTGGCAGTGAGTCTAACGAAAGAAATACTACTGGTGGATGCTTAAGCCCGGGGTTTGTTATGGTATCATGGGTGAATAGAAATCAAGGAACCATTGTTGTAAGTAGGGTTGAAGATGAATATGTAGCTGCTTATGAAGTAGGAAAGGAGGTTGTATGGTTAAGGAATATTCTAACCGACTTGTTAGAAAGTCCTCTAAGTCCTAATATCATCAATTTTGATAATAAAAGTTGCATCAATATGTCTAGAGACCCTGTGTTTCACTCTAGGATGAAGAACATAAACAATAAGTTCTACTTCATTAGGAACTTGGTACAATATGGGGTCGTGAATCTGGAGTATGTCCTGACAGATGAACAGGTGGTTGACATACTAACAAAGGCTCTTCCTAACAAGAAGTTTGAATATTTAAGAGACAAGATTGGTTTGATAAATTATTGTAATTGTTTTAATATTAATAATTTGGAAGAGATATGTTGAGGATTTGTGAGTGAAGCATTGCCTGGAAAGGCATGGGGGTCGGCACCTTATGTTGATGTCTAGTAGGGAGGGTGGCATCAGATGGATGTGCACCTAGTTCCCTAGGTTGGTGGTTAGTAAGTAAGCGTAATGGTACGTATATAGGATGAAAGCTTTAGTCCATATTAGTCCCAAATGGATATATTTCCTTGGTCGGGAATCTATTCCATGGCATTGTGGTGCCTAAAGTGATGAGTGACCAAATGGATAGATTTCCCTAGTCAGGAATCTATTCCATAGCATTGTGGTGCCTAAACATTATTCATGTTTCATATAGTTTGAGATCTTCCCATTGTATATTATGAATACCTCCATAGTTAAGAGGGAGTGTTGAATATTGTAACTAGGTTCAGTCTTCATAATTTATATTTATTGTAGTCATCAAAAGAATTGAAGAAAAAGAATTTATATTATCAATTATTTTATTATTAAATGACTTATTAAAGCATGGGTTTCTTGCTTGGGTCATATTTAGTATAAGGTCTCAATTGAGGACTTCTAGGTTAGTCATTACAGATTTATATTGGCCCTTCTTGGGCTTTTGAATCATGTAATTAGGTTTGTTTTTTAGTCAAAAGTGGTCTAGTAGCCCTCCACATCAAGTCGAAATAAGGAGATCAAGTCGGCCTCAAATAGAGGAATTCAAACCCATCAAAATGCTATAAATGCAAGGAGGTAAAATTCATTTTTTCATCACTTCTCAAACAAGTTCGAAATTCAATGCAACAAGTGAAAAGGTGTGAAATTGAAGAAGGAGGAAAAAGAAGTGTGAGCTAGTTCTAAAAGAAAGAGAAAGTAAAAATTGAAATTTTGGTGAAGGAATCATTATGTTTCGTGATCTCTCTTAGGAGATCGAAGTCTCTGAAGTTTGGATGTTGTTGCTGCAAAATCTGCGAAGCTGCTAGAGGATTGGATGTTGTTGCTGTTAGGTCAAAGGTCTGGAAGGCTGTCATTGGTGTGGAGGGAAATTTTGGCTCATGTCTAGGGTGAAGAGTCTCAAAGAATACTATTGAAAGGAAGAATCATCTTGACTAGGTTTTCCCCTCAAGGGGGGTTTTTCCCTAGCATAGTGTCTATATCTTGTGTCTCTTTTTTTGATCTTCATACTGACATAATATGGTAATTGATTAATGAAAGATAAGATAATAAAGAAGTACAAGAAGCCAACACATTCACAAGTAATTATCAAGATCGAAGAATCAAACCCTAATATATATTTCCATTGATTCTTCAAAAAATCCACCTCTCCATGCATTCAAGACACCATTTTCACCTCCAAAACCCTGATTCTTCAACACATCCACCTCTCCATGCCTTCAAGTCACCATTTTCACCTCCAAAACCCTCTCGGCAGCTCTCTTGTATCATAACAGACCCTCCTGTAGCAGCCACCGGTAATACTGCACCAGTTTTTTATCCCCACTGCAACTATGACATAGTTTAGATGAATTTTGACCCCCAGTTGTGATTTCATGATCTGGGGAAGCTCCTAGGCCACTCCAAACTTTCATTTCCTTCACTGAAAAAAATAAAATAAAATAAAATAAAATATAAAAAATAAAATAAAATAAAAAATAAAAAAATAGTTTTAGTTTCCTTATCACATATTTGATGCAAGTAGATTGTTGATTTACAAGAAAGTGTTAACTAGGTAGATAGCATATGCAGTTGTGATTGGTAGCTAGATGAATTATGCAAGAGAAGTTAGCTTCCTTTCGACAAGTATAACAAGTAGATTGATGAATGTTTCAAAATAAAATAGATTTCTTTATGCAATCAGTTTAGCCTTTGTCTTTTCCTGAATTGATTAGTAGCACTTACAATTCGACTCAATTGCATTTTCCTTTTCATAGTTAGAAGTAGCCTAGAATTGTACCTTCATCAACAAGATTTCATTATATTTTTTTTTATCACTCCACCAGATCTCTAAGGCTAAAGAAGAAATCCCAACAGAGGTAACCACAGACCAATATTTTAGCTTGGTAGCTAGCCCTACCAAGTCGGAGAGGGCTCTCTCCAAAAATCACAACCAAGAGGGTTGGATGAATTTAGGGTTTTAGGTTAGGTATAAGTATAGGGGTTTAATTTGGTTGAATTTGGATTGCTAGATGGGTGAATTAGGTCAAAGAGGCTAGGTCAGGGAAAATAAGATTAGGGTTGCAGAGATTCAATGGGGCAAGGTAGGTATAAGACCTAACACTTTAGGGTTTCTTGAGTGGGATGGATCAGGCAGGTGAGGAGCTAGAAAGAGCGAGGCTAAGCATGAATTATTTCTAAATTGAAGAAGATGGACAAACTATGAAGGTTTTCCCAAAACAAAGCATCAGAGGTGTATTCTTTTTATCAACTTAAAAACCATCATATCATAGAAATGAAATGGATCATGAAACAAAACATTCATACATAATGAGACATAATAAGAACAATGCTAAATTTCCATACCACAGGTATCCCAAAGAAATAGATGCAACCTTTTCATTAATTTCCTACCAAAATTATTACACTAGAGTCTTTGATCAATGCACCAACATCGATCTTGTGAAATGAGTCAAAAAGTACATGATATAGACCTCAAACAACTCCTCCCATCCTTAGGGGTCGAATCCATGAGAGGAGGAGCAATTCCACCAAAAACTGAGTTGAATATCTAGAGTGTAGGGTGGTCAAACTGACACATCTCTAACTTAAGTGAATTGATTCATTACATGTCATCAAAAATTTTCACCTAATGTATTTACCCTAGGTAAGTTTAAAAACACCATAATTACATCTAATTCCAACATGTACATCAGTAAATACATGATTTCTCAAGGTGAAGATCAAAATTTCAAAGAAAACTCAGAAAAATCAGACATTGGGCAGGTGCGCAACGCTAGTGTTAGGTGCGCAGTTCCATCTTCAAGCTGAGTTTTGAGGGGGTTCCCAATGTCCAAACTGAGCTCAAGATAGCTCATTGGAAAGCGTATCTATCATACTTTCCAAATATTTTCTTGTTTTGCAGAGTTGACTTGATTTAGCCTCCAAAAAAAATTTCTCCCAAGACTGCTCTATGAGCAGCACCAAGGTGAAAAAAGAGGCAGAACTGTGATTTCTTGAAGGTTTTTTGACTTTTTCACCTGCCATTTTGACCAAACAAGGCTAGAAAAGTGGTTTTATTGCATGTTTTTTTGGTTTTGAATTCAATGGTGGTCTTGTTTTGACCAAATGATTCCTTAAAAAGGTGTGCAACGCCTAAGGCATTGTGCACCTGATAGTCCAACTATCACATGATTGTCTAGGAATGCACAAAAACTTCAAAAATTTGCAAAAATGTAACAAAACTTGCCAATTTTTTATAAATTATGGTTAATTATGAGGATTAGGCATGGAGTGAGGCGTCAACAAGTATATCAAGCTTTATTTTCTCTTCTTGCATGGTCAAGGTTTCAATTTTTGCATTGGCTTGTTTAAGTTTTGACCTTGCAATTTTGTTTTTCTTGGCATAGTGCTTTGCCATCCTTCTCTGGATATCACTGTCCTTGTTTTCTTTCTCTAGGAGCCTCTCAAGATTTTGGTTAGCCCTTTCAATCCATTTCTCCTGGTTCTCATTGATTACCACCACAAATTGTCCATTAATAGTGAGCTCATCTGCTAGTTCTCTTTCGTTATAGCTTTCTAGTTCTAGGGCTATCTTCAAACCTCTAGTCGTGGACCTTATTTTGGTACTTTTTCTTCTGGTTCATCTAGAACACCATATTTCTCTAGCATCTCTTCAAGCAAGACTTTAGCTTTTTCTGCCCCTCTTTGAGCTTTGATGAATTTCACTTCATTAATGAAGTGTTGAGATTCAACAAGATGATGAGCTTAGTGAAAAGAGTCGCCTTCACTAAGTGGGCCCGCGGGCTATTTTTGGCGCAAGTCTATTTTTAGACTATGTCTATTTTTAGACATGGTGATCATATTTCAGAAGTTGCAGGAAGCTATTTGTGGATGGTTGGTCAAGTTGGAAAAATAGATGAAATTATATTTTTATAATATTGGGTGAAGTCTATTTATAGATCATCGATCTAAAAATAGAAGTGTCGATTATTATTAGCTCTTAATAATAATCCGACAATAAACAACAACTTATTCTCTTGGAGCACTTTATTTCAGTGTACAGATTTGGAAAATCAGTAGGCTGAAGGAATTACACAATTCCTAGGGTTGACTGGTGGTTCATGCATGGAGGACTCAGTTAGGCCCAGTGTGATTATGTGGAAGTTGGAAGAGTATTTCATGAGTTGTATTGATTTAACTCAGTTTAAGTGAGTTAAACTCAGTTGAGCTAGTTGTATCTAGTCTAACTGAATGATACACTAGTGAGAGTGGAGTGAATTAATTAGATAATTAATTCACAAATAATAAATCACTAATTAATTTAACAATACAGCGGTTAACTACAGCGCGTGTCAGTTCCAGTGGAGACCCGGTCGAGAGATAGGTGAAGGGGTGAGATAGACTATCCATTGTGACTACTAGTGATGCATTAATTACATCTACATATACATTGGAGATGCCAATAAGAATTACGCATTCAAGGAGAGTGGGATTGCATCGAATTGGTCTTTTTAATCAACTTGGATTGCACAGTGGAGGAAGTCTATCAAGTGGCAAGAAATCGGTGCATGGAGCTGCATATTTCTTCTGATTAGTGTGTGACGATTGATTGTACTGAGAGCTTGATGTACTAAGATTTGTATGAGATTTTTAATTGATCTCGATGATACATAATATATGATAGTTGGGGTTTTCAGCTTCGGTCTTTCGTTAAACTTATTTGTGTTATGTGCGATTATTTTTATTTATGCTTCACATGTGTTTGCAATTAATTTTCCGCAAAAGATTAACAGTGGAATGATTATGTATTTTTCAAGAAGTTAAATATTTTGAGATCAGGGAAATCTTGATTTATGCATGTTTAGTGTATACTAATTTCTACATGGTATCAAAGTTGTGTTAATTCTTGAAGATTTCAATTGTGAATAATTGTTGAGTTTGTGCTGGTGGACAATTTAAATTTGCTACAAAATATTCTTGGTGCGGAAGTGGAGTATACATTGAAATGTCTTTCAATGGGTTGTGATTGGAGTATGCCCTTGATGGGAGCTCGAATTACATATCCTGGAAGGATAGGATGGAGGCGGTGCTGGAGGATAATGGACTGAAGAAGTTCATCGATAGCGATGCTCCTAAGTCGGGATCTAGCGATGTTGCATTACTTGACGCATGGCAAAAGAAGGTAGCAAAGACAAGAAGAATTATATTGGAAGGTGTGAAGGACCATATTGTGTCTAGCCTTCACAGGAAAGCCACTCCATTTTTAATTTGGAATTCTTTGATAGATTTGTTCCAAAGCAGAAGCAACTAGAGGAAGTTGGCGCTGAAAGACAAGCTCAGAAAAATAAAAATGGAGAAGGGCGACAATATTCCAAAATACCTCACGAAGTTTTTCCACTACATGGATGAACTGGGAAGTGTGGGGATTATTGTTGATGATGAATACTTGGTGAGCTTGGTTCTCCTTGGGCTTGAAGAGTTGGCATAGCTATGAATATACATCAATGGACGGGGCCGCCGGGATGGGAACCTTTGGAGTCGGATCTTGTGCGGGAGAGGAGATGGGCGGGGGTGCAGGGGATGGCTCTTCATCGAAGAATGAAGATGGGCCAGAATCGACGCTTTGGCTTCCAAATCAAGGAAAGGGAAGGGGAAGAAATTTCCTTCAAAATCCGAAGCTAAAGGCAAGAAGTAGGATTTGTCCAAGGTGAAGTGTTTTCACTGTCACGAACATGGTTGTTTCACCACTAACTGCCCATAGAAGAAGAAGAACAAGAAGGTTGTTGGAGTTGTAGCTGGAGAGGCCTTAGCCTCACAATTTGAACATGATTTCTCTTTGATTGCATGCTTGGTTTCAAGATATATGGTATCAGTGTGGTATCTTGATAGTGGTGTGTCTTTCCATATGACAGGATACAAGGAGTTGTTTAGTGACTTGGAGGAGAAGAACCTTCAAATGCATATAGAGATGGGCGACGATGGTCGATAAAGTGCCACCAGAATTGGGACCTTTACCTTTGAGAGGGAGTTAGGTAATCCATTTATGTTGAAAGATGTTATGCATGTTCCAAGTCTGAAGAAGAACTTGGTCTCGGCTGCAATGTTGGAAGACAAAGGTTATGACATTGTTTTTAGCGATGGAAAAGCTTTCTTGCGACATAAAACAACGGTTCAAACCAAGAGGATAGGGATTTGAGTTAAGAATCTCTACAAGCTGGAGGTAGATGGATGCACTGCAATGATGGACAAAGTAGAAGAAGTGGTGAGCCGAGATGAGGGCGGAGTATGGCACAGGAGATTTGGGCCATCTTCACCATGGCTCTTTGAAGATTTTGTAGCAGATTTCTACTGGACTTCCCAAGGGTACTCTTGTGCAGTTAGATCAGTGCAAGAGATGTACTATGGGTAAGTTTGTGAAGACCACCTTTCATGAGAAGGAGAACCGTGCTTCGGTGATCCTTGAGAGAATTCACACAGACGTGTGTGGACCTTTCTCGGTTGCTTCAACAACAAAACATAGGTATTATGTTATATTTTTTGATGACTATTCTCGTAGATGCTGGATCTTCTTCATGCAGAAGAAGAGCGAAACATTCTCAAAGTTCTGTGAGTTTAAAGCATTGGTGGAGGAGGAGTCGGGGAAGCAAGTGAAGGCTCTACAGAGCGATAATGGTGGTGAATATATCTTGAATGAATTCAAAGACTTCTGTAGCAAAGAAGGAATTCGAAGAGAACTCATAGCGCCTCATAACCCACGGCAAAATGGGGTCACGAAGAGGAAGAATAGAACGATCGTGGGTGTTGCACGAGCTATGCTGCATGACCAAGGCCTACCAATGCACTTGTGGGTGGAAGCATGAAACACTGTGGTTTATGTGCAAAACCGTTGTCCTCATAGAGTACTTGGCATGAGTACACCTAAAGAAGCTTTTACTGGTAAGAAGCCTGATATTTATCATTTGAAGATTTTTGGCTCACCTGTTTACATTCATGTGAAAAAGGACGCCAGGAAGAAGCTAGAGCCAACTACAGAAGTTAGGATATTTGTGGGGTACACAGAAACATGCCATAATTATCGTGTGTACTTGCCAGATAGCCGGATGACTGTTGTGCGACGGGATATAAAATTCAATGAGGTGAAAGCCATAAAGTTGTCTCTTGAGAGGGAGCTACACTTGCATGTGGAGGAGGAACTTCTTGTTCCCAAAGATGAGCCTCTGGATATGGATCAGCCACAGGAGGAGATTCATGGAGTGGAGGAGTCCACTCATGCAAGAACCAAACATCGAGACAAGGAAGAAAGCATAACCATAGAAGGCGAGAGGCTGAAGCTTGATGCGGCAGAGAATGTAGGAGTCCCTACATCACAGTGCAGGCAGAGACAGTCACCTGACCGATTTACTGGATACATGGCTCTTATGAGAAAGTGTATCGTGACAGAGCCATCTTCTTTTGAAGAAGCAGTGCAGGAGCCCACATGGGTAGATGCCATGGTGGAGGAGTATGACTCCATTGTCAGAAACAGTGCTTGGGAGATTGTTCCAAGGCTGGTGGGAAAATCGGTTGTAGGATCAAGATGGATCTACAAGGTAAAGAAAACTTCTAATGGGAGCGTCGAGAAGTATAAGGCAATATTTTTTTCCCGGGACTTCTCACAGATTGAGGGGATTGACTATGAAGAAAATTTTTCACCTGTCGCACGGTATTCTTCCATATGGACCATCCTTGCTCTCTCAGCACAGATGGGTTGGCACATTCATCAGATGGATGTGAAGACTGTGTTCCTTAATGTGATCATTGAGGAAGAGGTTTACATTGAGCAACCTGAAGGATTTGAGATCTTCAGTAGCGAGTCACATGTGTGTAGGCTCAAAAGAGCATCGTATGGGCTAAAACAAGCACCTCGTGCTTGGTACACTCGGATCAACAGCTATTTCACTAGACTTGGCTTCATGAAGAGTGAGGCGGATGCAAACCTGTACCAGATTGTGGTTGAGGGTAAGATTTTAATCATTGTACTTTATGTTGATGATTTAATACTAACAGGTGATGAGCAGTTGATACACTCATGCAAGGCAGATCTTGCAAAGGAGTTTGAGATGAAGGATTTGGGCCTCCTTCATTATTTCCTTGGATTGGAAATATGGTAGTGGGAAGGTGAACTATTTGTGTCTCAAGGCAAGTATGCCCGGGAGATACTAGAGAAGTTTCACATGCAAGGCTGCAAGCCTATCGACACTCCTCTTCCAGAAAATTAGAGGAAAGAGGATGCTACATCGGCAATTAGTGGATGCCTCCACTGTTTATCGACGGTTGTTGGGGTCGCTTATCACTAGTATAGTCCCTTATTATTATTAGTGTAACCCCATTATTGTTATTATTGTACCCTTGTAACCCCCATTTTGTTATTATCGTGCCCTTAAATTATTATTGTTAGGTCGTCTAGGATTACATTGTGCCCCACTAGGATTACATTATGGCCACATTGACTCCTATATATAGAAAGGAGGTTTTGTAAATTGTATCATCCAAGAATTTTTCATTCCTGTAATGTATTGGAGGTTTCCCCCTCCAAGTGGCTTATTTCTAAGGCATTGATATTTCTTTTCTTCTCTTTTTGGAGCTGGTTTCCCAACATTTGGTATCAGAGCTTTGGATTCTAGGGTTTCGCTGCTCCAAACAGGTCATCGTGGCCTTTTCGCTATAACTTTTTTTCTACGAAGTTTCAGAAGATGAAATTTTTAGGGTATGAAGCCAAAATCCTGAGGAAGATTTTCTAAAAATTTCAAAGCTTGGTTCACAATATTTTTGGAGATATGATCTATGTAAGTTAGGTCTTTTTTCAGGCTCCTAAACAGGTCATCGTGGAATTTGCGCTATAATTTGTTTTCTACTGAGGTTCAGAATCTGAAATTTTTATGGTGCGAAGCTGAAATCCTAAGGAAACGCGGAAAAACAATTTAGAGCTCGGTTCACATCATTTTTGGAGATATGAGCTGTGGAAGGTAGTGCTTTCTCAGGTTCCCGAATTTCATCTCAAAAAGGTGATCGTGGGAAAATTTCAATAACTCTCTCTCTGAGCATCGGATTGGAGTGCTGTAAAAATTGAGTCGCAATTACTGGTTGTAGTTTCTTGGTTATAAATTGCAGAGCCAAAGGATGAAATAGTGACACGTGGAAAGTCGTACAAGTTCGCTCTACTGAACTAGTCCATAATTAGGTCATTATGGGAGATTGGACATAGCTTTGTCTTGGAGAATCCAAATCAGTTTATACATGTGGCATTCAAAATAGAATTCAAAGGGCTACTTCAGTGCTTAATTTCATATATTGAAGAGCCGCAATCACATAAATAATCTAATTTCAATATCGAGCTCCTCAAAAGAAAGAAAAAGGTGTGTATTTTTTTTTTCCGAATTGCATAAGTCTTGTTTGAAGAATCAAGTTGAATTGATTCTTGAGGGCATGTTGTAGAGAATATACTAAATTATTGGATTATAAAATGGCCCCTAAAAATAATTCAACTTATACATTAGCCTTTGGAAAGCAATACTATGACTCATGAAGACGAAGAATGGCAACATGACATATCAAAATTACAAGAGCAAGTGCAACAAATTTCGCTCTGTAAAAGGCAAAAAAATGACATGGAAGTTTGAAGAAAGGTGTGGAAACTAAGATGGAAGTTTTGAAGAAAGGCGTGGAATATAAGATAGATGGCATGGAATATAAGATTGATGGCATGGAGGCTAGCATGGAATCTAAGATGGATGACATGGAAGCTAAGATCGATGAGAAAGTGGAAAACATGAAGAATTTTCTAAAAGAAGACATGGAAGGTTTGACAAAGTTGATACTAGAAAGGTTTCCTAATGGTGAAAAGATAGTAGAAGAACCTCATGATGAGAACAAAATAAATGTTAATTTTGATTTCATAAACTCTAATGTTGGCAGGAAGAACCACCATATTCGAAAGATGGATATGAGGAAGTTTGATGGAAAGGATCCTGTAACATGGATACTACAGATGGAGCAATATTTTGATCTCCATAACGTGCAAAACACACAAAAGGTACGCATTGCAACTTTACATTTAGAACAAAATACAATTGTATGGTATCGATGGCTTTTCTCCCGTAAAAAAATTGTCACTTGGTCAATTTTTACGGAGGAAATGATAGCACATTATGAGGATACAAAGAGAAACACATTCTTTAGCCAATTGATAAATCTCAAACAAAAGGGTTTAGTGGGGCAGCACATTGAGGACTTCCAAAAATTGAATATAAGGGTAACTGATATTCCAGAGGAACACAGGATTGATCTCTTCATAGGCACTCTAAAGGATAAAATCCAACATGAAGTTTGTGTTTTGGAACCTGATTCATTGGAGAAGGCATTCAGGTTGGCAAGAAAAGTTGAATGTAAAATTATGGCGACAAGGAAGCCTACCACTCAATTCTATAAAGAAGGAAGTGTTGCTACGCCTAGATTTCCACAACCTACAAAGTTGACACCACAACAATTGGAAGAAAAAAGAGCAAAAGGGCTTTGCTACAGTTGTGATAGCAAATACACTAAAGTCATAAGTGTGTTGAAAAGAAATTATTTTACATAGATTGTGAAGAAGAAGAAGAAAATGAACAAGAAGAGGATATACACCAGGAACCGGCCCTAGAAGAGGAAGAAATGAATCCGACCATATCATGTAATGCACTAGCAGGAATTACCACTCCTCAAACTCTCAAGATAGAAGGACAGATCAAGAAGAAAAAGGTAATAGTGTTGATTGATTCAGGTAGCACCCATAATTTTATTTATTGTAAGGTAGCCAAGGAATTAAATTGTTTCCTATACCCAGCACCAAAATTTCAAGTGATGGTTGCAAATGGAGGAACTATAAATTGCTCTGGGAAATACCATAATATCAAGCTAACCATGGGGGACTATGTATTGACTAGTCCAATGCTTTCCATTCCTATGGGAGGTGTTGATGTTGTACTAGGAGTACAATGGTTACAATCTTTGGGGACAGTAGCTTTTAATTTTCAAGAACTTTTCTTGAAATTTTTTTCAGAAGGAAAGGAATTTGAATTATGAGGTATTGTAGGGAAGACAGGAATGATAATAAGCTCTAATGTCATGACAAAGCTTCTAAAGAAAGAACAACGAGGCGTAATTGCACAATTATGCTCACTAGAAGTTCCAACATCAAAATCATCTATTCTTGCAGATCTCCAACAAGTCTTGGACAATCATTCCAAGGTGTTTGAAACTCCCAAAGGACTCCCACCTATTCGTGATCATGATCATGCTATTCATTTGATTCCAGGAAGTGTTCCTCCAAACATCAGGCCTTATAGATATCCTTACGTCAAAAAGAGCGAAATTGAACGTATGATTGCAGAAATGTTAGAGGCGGGTATAATTCAACCTAGTCAAAGTTCTTTCTCTGCTCCTGTAGTATTGGTACACAAGGATGGATCATGGCGAATGTGTCCGGATTATAGGGAGCTCAATAATCTCACCATTAAAGACAAATTTCCCATTCCTGTGATTGATGAATTATTGGATGAATTACATGGAGCAATTTATTTTACCAAGTTGGATCTTCGTTCAGGATAGCATCAAATTAGAATGAAGACTGAAGATATTCCAAAAACAACATTTCGAACTCATGAGGGTCATTATGAATTTTTGGTCATGCCTTTTGGCCTTACCAATGCACCTTCTACATTTCAAGGGTTGATGAATTCCATTTTCAAACCCTTCCTTAGAAAATTTGTGCTAGTATTTTTTGATGATATACTAATCTACAGGAGGTCTTGGAAGGATCATGTTGAACATGTTGACGGGGTGCTCAAACTATTGCAGGAGAAACAATTATATGCAAAAAAATCCAAATGTTTCTTTGGAGTACAAGAGGTGGAATATCTGGGTCATATTGTATCTCACGAGGGTGTTAAAGTAGACCTAACAAAATTAAAGCCATTAAGGAATGGAAAGTCCCCACAACCATAAAGAAGTTGCGAGGATTTCTCGGGTTAACAGGGTATTATCGCAAGTTTGTTAAGAATTATGGGAGAATGGCAGCACCTCTAACAACATTATTGAAGAAAGATGCATTTTCATGGACTCCTGAAGCAACTAAGGCCTTTGAACATCTTAAAGAGGCAATGTGCCTAGCACCGGTCTTAGCTACGCCGGACTTCACAAAAACCTTTATTGTGGAATGTGATGCCTCAGGAAATGGAATTGGTGCAGTTTTAATGCAGGAAGGAAGACCCATTTCTTTTGAAAGTCGTCCAATCAAAGGAAAGTATTTACAAAAACCTATTTATGAGAAGGAAATGTTAGCAATAATGCATGCACTAAAGAAATGGTGAACTTACCTAATGGGAAGACACTTCAAGGTAAAAACTGATCATGATAGTCTTAAACACTTTTTGGAACAAAGACTATCTTGAGAAGAGCAGCAAAAATGGGTCACAAAGATGTTGGGTTATGACTTTGAAATAATCTACAAAAAAGGAAAGCTTAATGTTGTTGCGGATGCACTCTCAAGAAAGAATGAAGAGGTGGAAGCATTGCTTTGTGCCATTTCTATTATCCAACCAGATTGGATAACTGAAGCAAGAGATGAATGGAAGAAGGACAAAGATGTATGGACACTCATTCAAAAGTTGCAACAAGATCCTAGTACATCTGATACATTTAGTTGGAAAATGATTCCTTATGGTACAAAGATCGCTTATATCTTTGTAAGAATTCCCAACTAAAACAAAAGATTCTTCTGGAATTGCACACTTCTCCTTTAGGAGGACACTCAGGATTTTCAAAAACTTACCACAGGGTGAAGAAAGAATTTTTTTGGGATGGCCTTAAATCTGATATTCAAAAGTTTGTGGCGGAATGTTTGGTTTGCCAGCAGAATAAAGTGGAGACAATTAAGACCCAGGGACTTCTACAACCTTTATCCATTCCAAGTCAGCGTTGGGAGGAGATTTCAATGGATTTTATCACAGGTTTACCTAAGTCTGAAGGAAAGAATGTCATCATGGTGGTAGTTGATAGACTTACCAAGTATGCACACTTTTGTGCATTATCTCATCCATTTACAGCAAGTACAGTTGCTACTACATTTATGGACAGAATTCAAAAGCTACATGGAAGCCCAAGGGTTATTGTGAGCGACAGAGATCCCATTTTTACTGGAAATTTTTGGACGGAGTTATTTTTTTGTTTGGGTACTCAATTAGCTCATAGCTCATCTTATCATCCTCAATTTGATGGTCAAACTGAGATAGTAAATAAATGTTTGGAAGGATATCTTCGTTGTTTTGTATCTGATAAAAAAACACAATGGGTCAAGTGGTTACCTCTCGCTGAATGGTGGTATAACACTTCCTTCCATACTGCAGCAAAAATGACCCCAGTTATGGCACTTTATGGATATCATCCACCATCCATCACATCATCTTTAAGGGAAAATTCGAAGGTTCAAGCAGTGGAAGATCACATCGAGCATCAGCAAGAAGTTCTCCAACTCTTAAAGGATAACCTGAATTTGGCACAAAATCGAATGAAACAACAGGCAGATCAACATCGCGGCGAGAGAAGTTTTGATATAGGAGATTGGGTATTTTTACGGCTACAACCATATAAACAAATGTCCCTCAAGCAAGCTAAGAAGGATAATAAATTATCGCCAAAGTACTATAGTCCTTACAAGGTGTTGCAAAAGATTGGTACTATGGCATACAAATTGGAGCTTCCTGCTTCTTCGCGAGTACATCCAGTTTTCCATGTTTCATGCTTAAAGAAGGTTATAGGTGAAAATATTCCAGTTCAAACAATATTTCCAGAACTTGATGAGGAAGGAAAAATCAAATTGGAACCTGAAGCGGTCATGGAAACAAGAACTCGACAACTACATAATCGATCAATTTCAGAGTATCTCATCAAGTGGAAGAAATTACCCACTGAAGATTCTACATGGGAGGATGAGAATTTTATACAGGAGCACCCAGAGCTACTCAAGCGTTGAGGACAACACTTTTTTTGAAGGAGAGAGGCATGTTAGGTCCCTATATAACTAGTATAGTCCCTTATTATTGTTATTGTAAACCCCTTATTGTTATTATTTTACCCTTGTAACCCACATTTTGTTATTATTGTGCCCTTAAATTATTATTGTTAGGTCAGCTAGGATTACATTGTGGCCCACTAGGATTACATTATGGCCCCATGGACTCCTATATATAGAAAGGAGGTTTTGTAAATTGCATCATCCAAGAATTGTTCATTCATGTAATGTATTGGAGGTTGCCCCCTTGAAGTGGCTTATTTCTAAGGCATTGATATCTCTTTTCTTCTCTTTTTGGAGTTGGTTTCCCAACACAGTTGGTGGTTTCGCTCGTGCATTTAGTTAATACAAGACGGGACATATGCTATGCGGTGGACCAGCTTTCATAAGCGATGGTTAAGCCTACCAAGATCTTTTCGAAGGTAGGCAAGCATGTCCTGAGATATCTCAGGGGCACATCTGAGTATGGTTTATGGTACAGACAGACGGATGAGGTGAATTTGCATGGCTTCACAGATGCAGATTGGGCAGGCAGCCCAACAGACAAAAAGAGCACATCAAGAGGGATTTTCAATATCGGATCTATGGCAGTTTCTTGGTACAACAGGAAACAAAGACCTGTGGCACTCAGTTCAGCGGAAGCAGAATACATGGCAGCAAGTCAAGCTGCATGTGAGGCTATCTGGATGAGGAAGATCCTGGTTGGTTTGTTTGGTTCACATTTAGATCCTATAGTGATGCATTGTGATAATCAGAGTTGCATTAAACTCTCGGTTAATCCTGTGTTTCATGATATATCTAAACATATTGATATCTGGTATCATCATATCATAGATTATGTGCAGCGGAAGATCATGTTGCTTCAGTACATTCCTACGAAGGATCAGGATGCAGATATTCTGACGAAGGCGCTCACTAGGAGAAAATTTGAATACCATAGAGACAGGATCGGGGTGAAAGATAATCCCTATTTTGTTAAGAGGGAGTGTTGAGATTCAACAAGATGATGATCTTAGTGAAAAGAGTCGCCTTCACTAAGTGGGCCCGCAGGCTATTTTTGGCGCAAGTCTATTTTTAGACATGGTGATCATATTTCAAAAGTTGCAGGATGCTATTTGTGGATGGTTGGTCAAGTTGGAAAAATAGATGAAATTATATTTTTAGAATATTGGGCGAAGTCTATTTATAGATCTTCGATCAAAAAATAGAAGTGTCAATTATTATTAGCTCTTAATAATAATCCAACAATAAACAACAACTTATTCTCTTGGAGCACTTTATTTCAGTGTACAGATTTGGAAAATCAATGGGTTGAAGGAATTACGTAATTCCTAGGGTTGATTGGTGGTTCATGCATGGAGGACTCAGTTAGAACTGAAGTGGCAGAGTTATGACAGAGTTGGAAGAGTAGTTCATGGAGTTGTATTCAGTTTAACTCAGTTAAAGTGAGTTAGACTCAGTTGAGCTAGTTGTATCTAGTCTAACTGAATGGTACACTAGTGAGAGTAGAGTGAATTAATTAGTTAATTAATTCAAAAATAATAACTCATTAATTAACTTAAAAAATACAGCAGTTAACTATAGTGCATGTCAGTTCTAGTGGAGACTCAGTGGAGAGGTAGGTGAAAGTGTGAGATAGACTATCCGTTGTGACTACTAGTGATGCATTAATTGCATCTACATATACATTGGAGATTCCAATGAGAATAACGTAGTCAAGGAGAGTGGGATTGCATCGAATTATTCTTTGTAATCAGCTTGGATTGCGCAGTGGAGGCAGGCTAGCAGGAGGGCAAAGATCGGTGCAAGGATTTGCAGATTTCTTCTGATTAGTGTGTGACGATTGATTGTACTGAGAGCTTGATGTACTAAGCTTTGTATGAGATTGTTACATGATCTCCATGATACATAATATATGATATTTGGGGTTTTTAGCTTCAGGCTTTCTCGTTAAACAATTGTGTTATGTGCGATTGTTTTTATTTATGCTTCACATGTGTTTGTAATTAATTTCCGCAAAATATTAACAGTGGAATGATTTTGTATTTTGAAAGAAGTTAAATATTGTGAGATCAGGGGAATCTGGATGTATGCATGCTTAGTGTATACTAATTTCTACATGAAGTGTTTGGTCTTTAGCTGTTGGTTCTCCTAATCAATAAAGGTAATGAAAATTATAGATCTATCAAGATAAGTTTGTAACTCTTTAATCTTGGCCTCTTTTTCCTTGATGATTGTGCTAGTGATCTCAGAATAATCTTGTTGATTCTCCATTTGTGTCTCATGAAGATTTCCCTCCTAATGCCTAATCTCTTCCTGAATATCTACCTCTGTCATCTTTTCTACCTACTTTTCTGATGAAGAAGACAAGGCCTCTTCCACAATCTGTGGAGAAAACACCTACCTATGACCTCTTTGATTTGTTTTTTCCAATGTCTTTATTTCAACCACTTTGGTCTTTTGAAGCTCACTGATCTTAGCTCTGCTAGATGACCCAATCTGAGTGTGAAATGTTAATGATGGTGGTGAAATGGGTGAAGTAGTTTGAGTTGATGAAGAAGTATATACTGTGTGTTGAGATGAAGGAATGGATGTGGAAGGATGAGATGGTGGAGGCACAACTTGAGCATGTTGAATTGGTGGAGCAGTAAAGATGTCATTAGCTATGAAAGTGTCCCATGAGATGTTCAATTTATCAAGGTAATGGAGGACAATGATCTTGATGAGAGAGTGGTGAAAAATACTTTTCATTTAGTGGTCATAATCTCTCTTTTGAACAATGTATAACATTTTTTCAATGTTCCTGAAGAGAAAATAAGGTATGTTGAGAATTTTGACCCTTGTGAAGTGCATTAATAACCTGATATGGTAGGTGTAGAGTCTAGATAACCGTCCTTCACAAGAAAAGTACCTCATGATGATTTTCATCATGGGGGCATACCTATCCAGGAGGTAAGATAAAGGAAAGAACTTGCTTCTTTCATTCTTGTACATTGGCTTGATATATGGGTCATAGTAATGATTCTCCAAGTCCTTAAATTCCTTGTACCATTTTTCACCAACATTTGGAATTCCAATGGCATCTGCTATAGTGGATGTGGATACTATGAAAGTGACACTAGCAAGGGTTACTTGGTTATTATGAAGATTAGAGATGAAAAGCCTGCTCAAAACAGGGTGATGTTGGACCTTTGTATTTTTTCACAAAATTCAAAGCATCCTACATGCTTGAAACATGTCATAGACATGGGAGAGGCCATGAATTCCCTGGTATTTGTAGGTTCAAGTCTGAGGATCTTCCCTCCTTTGTGTGGCCTCCTCTCTTCCCTTTCTTCTTCCTCACTGAATTCTATGTTTTCTTCTTCCAAAGTGTCTTGGCTAGAAACCCTAGGGAGATGAATTAGGAGTGAAATGTAGGTTTAGGGAATGTGGAATGGGATGGAAAAAATTAGGGACATGGGGGAAGGGATAATTAATTTAAGGGAGGTGACAAGGAATATAAATTTTATGGGATTTGGGACTAGGAATTTTATTATAGATATGGGGATTTGAGAGCCTAGGAATTTGAAATACATAGGTCTTAGGGTTTAGGGGATAAAGGGGTTTGGGATAGGGATTTAATGATATAGGGGTAGGGATAGGATTTATTGTGATGTGGGAAGGGTAAAAGGGGCCTTCAAGGATCAAATTTTGGATTAGGAAGTGAAACTAGGGTTTCTATCTTGAAAAAAACTAGAGATTTCTCATGAAAATCTTGACACCGTGAAATTTTCAATTATGAAATGCAAGGAGGGAACAATGATGTCTTACTTTCTTACTAGGAAGTGGAGAGACCATTTGCTGAATGTTTGGAGGAGCTGCATAAAGTTTGGAATCTTGCAAGTGAACTTGGGTAGGTGCGTAGTGCCTTTGCTCTATGCGCAGTGCCTCTGCTCTATGCACAGTGCCTCTGCTCTATGTGCAACACCTTGGCTCTATGTGCAGCGCCTTGTTCCAGGTGAGCAGCGCCTCCAAGAATTTCGACCTTTCACCTTTCAATTTCTATTTTTTGAGCTATGTGAGTGATGGCTTGATAACATAGAGAGAAAATGATTGTCTTTTGATCTTTGAATAGGATTTATGCTTGATGGATTGGATATTTTGAGCTTTGTGACCCACTTTTCCTTCTTGTTTTCACTTTAAACCTTTGAACTATAGCTTTCATTTTGAATTCTTTACTTTGACAATTGATCATTTTGATGGACTAGGAACTCTTTGCACTTTGATATTTGCTTTTTTGGAATGTAGAAATCTGAGTTGGAAACTTGGGAACCTTGTACTTATTACATATTAAATGACATAAAATTACAAAATAAAAATAAAAATTACATTCTAGGATGAAAATCAAAGCTTTGGAATCAGAATTACATCTTTTCAAATCATATTTACATGGTGAAGAGATTTTATTTTTTTCACTCTCTTACTTAGCTCGATTTATGCAATGGAAATGGTGTGTTTATTGGACCTTGGAAAAAACCCTAAAAACCTAGTGAAACTTTGAAAAAACCCTAAAGACCTAATGAGACTTTGAAAAAAACCCTAAAGACCTAATGAGACTTTGAAAGAGTGGTTTTCATGATGACATTAGCTTTATGGATTATGTACAGTCAGCAAGGTATGAAATTTAGCTAGCAAGTAATGGAAATTTAGAAAATGTGAAATTTTTTGAGTTAGGGATACCATCAATGAATAAATTTTTGCATGACCTAGTGGAATGAATAAAATTTTCTGACTGGGACTCCTAAAATGATATGGAAAGAGTATTTTGATCATTGCTGGTAGGATGCAAATACAGACACTAGCATTGGCCTTATTGGGGATGATAGCTCTGAAAGAGGTGTCAAGCACCACAAAACTCTGGATTTTGCATATCAGTGCCTTATCCATTGGGCCAATACAGTCAAAAACTCAAACTAATAACATGATTAAAAATTGATGACTCATAAAAATAAACTGACTCGAGACAAACTCAAATGATTGAAACTTGACTCAATACTGACTTACTTGACTGAAAATTGAACTTTTGAAAATGGTATAAAATCAGTGAAGCTCCATGGCCTTCACTTCGGGCTCCCAACTCTAGTGATCTCTTCTTCACACTTGAAAGAAATGTAACTGATATTTACAATGAAATGGAAAAATGATCGAAAAATGTATTTGAGAAAAGATAGTGTTCCAGGAGCCTACCATTGACTGGTCCTCCTAAACACTCTTATTCATTCATCTCTTCAAGCAAATAAGCATTTTGTCCCCGAAAAACTGAAATTTGATATGGTCCTTTCCATAAATTCTCAAATTTTCCATGCTTACCCTTGTCTTCATTTCTGGTATCCCAGCGGAGTGCCACATCTCCAACCTTGAAGTCGTCTTCCTTAGTCTTTCAGTCATAGATCTTATTTATCCTGTCAAGAAGTTTTGAAGTATTCTGAATTACTTCATCTCTTGTCTGCTGAAGGTGTATCATTTGATTAATATGGCGTTGTATGTCATTCTCCTCAATCCCTGCTTCTTGTAGCAATTTCATTACTGGGACTGCTATTCATGAAGGAAACACAGTATTGACACCATAAACAACTTGAAAAGGAGACATACCAATAGACTTCTTATTACTCACCCGGTCTGCCCACAATGCATTAATCAGCTTCTTATGCCAATTATTTTTATTCTCCTCTAACATTTTCTTAATGATATTGATCAAGGATTTATTAGAGGATTCCGCCAATCCATTACCTTGCAGGTAGTAGGTTGTAGGGTGTCCCAACTTAATGTTATATATTTCTCAAAACTCAGTCATATTCTTAGACTTGAATGTTGTCGCGTTATCTATGATAATCTTAGTACGATAACCAAAACAGGAAAAAATATTACTTTCTATAAAATGAATGATGACAGAATCTATTTCTTACCTAGTCGGGATCGCTTTGATCCACTTTGTAAAGTAATATATGGCTGTAGATATCCACTTGTGATGTGGGGATGATGTTGGGTGAATCTCACCTATGAAATATAGTCCCCACTGCTGAAATGGTGCATGTACTGAAATAGGTTGAAGAGGTAATGGGAGAAGCTTTCTCTTACCCTGAAAAACTTGATGTTCATGGCAGCTCATTACTGCTTTGTAGACATCTACAAAAAGTGTCGGCCAATATTATCCTGTTCTCAATATTTTATTGGCAGTGGTCTTCCAATATAGGTGGCCCCCACAATATCCTTTGTGAAAGTCATTCATCACTTCCTTAGATTCTTCTTCGACCAAAAATTTCAGCAACACACCTCTGGGATCCTTCCAGTAAAGTGCATTGTCTAGTATGCAATACTTTGAAGCTATGAGTTTCAAATATATGCCTTGACTCTTAGGCATTCCTACAGGAGGATTTAGGTGTTGCAAAACATACACAATATCAGAATATCGTGGATATGACAAAAATATATCGGATACTTGAATTAGATTCACTTCTTATTCATTTTTGGACAAGGCTTAAATCAAGTTGATGTCAAGAGCATGAAGGTTTGACTCATCCATGAGCTTGGATAAGCTCTCACCTTTGATTAGCTTGGTGGGCTTGATATCAAGGTCATATGCTAGTAAAGTTGTTATCCATCTCCCTCTCCTACCTTTTGGGTCTATCTGCATGCGAACATCTTTGACAACTGCATTAGGCACATAGGCAAGAGTATGGGAATGTAATATGTAAACTTTGAAGTCTTTCAGCACATTAACCAAATCCAGACATTGTTTCTCTATGATGTATTAGCGAAGGGCTGCATCTCTAATATTGCGACTGAAAAATGCAATTGGTAGCTCTATTTTATCCCTTTTCTTCATCAAGACTACTGCCATGGTGTGCTCAGAAGAAAATCAGAATGTTATAAAATCACTAGTATAATCAGGACTTATAAAAACCGGGGAAGTAATCAAGGAAAACTTAACTAAGTTGAAGGATTTCCGGGCATCTTCACACCACTTCACACCATTATCTTTATTCAACATATTTATCAATTCTTTAAGATGTTCCACCAAATTAGGAATGAATCTACGTAAGAAATTCATCTTACCGTTGAATTCTTGTACTTCCTTTTTGCTGCGAGGGAAATCAATATGCTGAATTACTTAAACATGGGAAGGGTCAATCCGGATCCCATCCTTGGAGATTATGTGACCAAGAATTTTTCCCTCCTCCATGGAAAAAAAGCTTTTATTTGGGTTGAGATATATTCTGAACTTCCTGCATCTCTCGAAAACAATTCTTAAATGGTGCAAATGTTCATCATCGGAATGTGAAAACACTGCCAAGTCATCCAAATAAACAACAAAGAAAACATCTTTTTCTATTGGCGAATGTTATTTCCATGGCCCTGTGAAATGTAGCCCCTGCATTTTTCAAACCAAATGGCATTTTTTCATATTTGAACTTGCCCCAAGGTGTATTAAATGTTGTCTTGCCTGATCATCCTCGTGCACCAAAATTTGGTTGTACCCCGAATAGCCATCCAATAGTGACATTCGGGAAGAACCGAAAACTCTTTCAAGTATATGGTCCATCTTCGGAAGTGGATAGTTGTCCTTGAGGGACATTTCGTTCAAGTTTCTGAAATATATGTAGAGTTGGATTTCTCCAATATTTTTTCTTACTGGGAACAAATTTGAAATCCAATCAAAGAATTTGATCGGGACAATAATACCGAACTTGAAAAGTCGGTTTACCTCTTTTTCAATTGATGGCAGCAATATGGGATTTATCGTTCTCAACTTTTGTCGAAAGGGATTTTGATCGGACTTGATCGAGATGGTGTGTTATATGATGTTCTTGTCATACACCTTTAAATCTGCATATTCCCATGTGAAAACATCAGAAAATTCAGAAAGTAATTTAACATATTCAACCTTTACCTCGGGAGATAAGGACTTGGATAGTTTAACCATATTTGGTTTTTCGGCTGTCCTAATGTTTACATCTTCAACACCCTTTTCCATAGGCACCAATGTAGGCTTCCTTGCTACGTCATCTTGGTCAAAAAATTCTTCCAAAGGTATGATACCTTTTGGAATATTGTTGTCTTTCAGCTGTAGTATATTTATCTGAGTTGCTTCTATATCCTGGTCATATTTATCACAAATTTCATCTATGGAGCAATTCTCAAATTCTTCTTCACCTTGGAGAAATTTATTTACCTTCTTCTCATCCCAGAAAACTTGCCAATACGGCAAGTTATCGAGAACAGTGGGCCGGTGTTTCACATGAATCTCAAACTTCATGTTTGAAAAGATGGGGATCCTAAAATTGCTTTCAGCTTTAGCCAATGAATCTGCCATGAGATTTTGATTCCTTGGCACCACTGTAAGTATACACTCCTGAAACATTTTCAAAATATCTAGTACAACATTCCTATATTGTCTCATTCGAGGATGGTTAGCTTGATATTCACCTTTAACTTTCTTGATCACAAGTTCTGAATCACCATACACAACAATCCTTCTTGCTCCCAATTTCTTCAAGATATTTAGGCCAGTAATAAATGCTTCATACTCTGCTTCATTGTTAGTGCAATCAAAAGCTAACTTGTAAGAGCACAATCTAACATTTGTAGGGACCTTATTCTACTGATGAAAAGGTTTTTGGACCCAAATTCCAATGGTTGCCCCGTCTTTCCCTAGGGCACCATCAAATTCCATGGACCATATACCATTATCATCCTCCAAGTGCTGAAACTTTGATTTTTGTTTTGGCTCAATTTTCCGAACTGTCTCTTCATGCTTTTCCGGACTTTCTTCCACTTTATCCAATGGATGTTCCAAATTTTTCACTGCTTCATTTGATTGTTGTTCTGATGAGCTAGGAAGATTCACTTTTTCCTTTGCTATAACTTCTCTAATACAATTATGGATCTCTGGAACATCTTCTACTTCTGCTAGCTGGCTATCTACATTATTTAAGTCGCTATCATTAAACAAAATGAATGACTCTAAATATGTATGTACAACATTTATCGGATGATTGTGAGGCTTTTATTTTCTTGTGATCATATATTTCATCTTGGTTTCATGGTAGAATTTTCTCAATTGCCCAAAAACAAGGATAGTTGCATAATAAAAGTATAATTGCAATGTGCCTTGTAATTTTTCCCCCTAGGATCTTGACAGCAACATGCCAAACCATGGCAGTATGTCTGTAGAAATTATATAACATATGCATTATATATCCAGATTCTCCTGATCTAACAATATTTATCTTCTTGCTAAATACAGAATCCTTCCACTGTTAATATTTTGCAGAAATTATAAACTCAATTGCAAACACATGAAGCAATAAAAACAATCACACATAACACAGTTGTTTAACGGGAAATCCTAAAGCTAAAAAATCCCCAACTATCATATATTATGTATCATGGAGATCATGTAACAATCTCATACAAAGATTATTACATCAAGCTCTTAGTACAATCAATCGTCACACACTAACAAGAAGAAATCTGCAAATCCATGCACTGATTTCTTGCCACCTGATAGCCTGCCTCCACTACGCAAACCCTTTTGAAGAATAGCTTTAAATGAATTTTAATTACCCTTTCCTTGACTGGGAAATCCTCATTGGCAACTCTAATGTGTGTGTGATGCAATCAATGCATCACTATAGTCACAACAGATAGTCCATCTCACCCTTTCACGTATCTCTCCACTGGGTCTCCACTGGAACTAACATGCACTGTAGTTAACTTCTGTATTTTTTTAGTTGATTAATGAGTTATTATTTGTGAATTAATTAACTAATTAATTCACTCCACTCTCACTAGTGTATCATTCAGTTAGACTAGATACAACTAGCTCAACTAAGTTTAACTCCATTAACTGAGTTAAATTGAATAACAACTCCATAAACTACTCTTCCAACTCTGTCATAACTTTTCCACTTCAGTTCTAACTGAGTCCTCCATGCATGAACCACCAGTCAACCCTAGGAATTGCGTAATTCCTTCAGCCCACTGATTTTCCAAATTTGTATACTGAAATTAAGTGCTCCAAGAGAATAAGTTGATGTTTATTGTCGGATTATTATTAAGAGCTAATAATAATCGACACATCTATTTTTAGATCGACAATCTATAAATAGACTTTGCCCAATATTCTAAAAATAGAATTTCATCTATTTTTCCAACTTGACCAACCATCCACAAATAGCATCCTGCAAATTCTGAAATATGATCACCATGTATAAAAATAGACATAGTCTAAAAATAGACTTGCACCTAAAAATAGCCTGCGGGCCCACTTAGTGAAGGTGACTGTTTCACTAAGCTCCATCATCTTGAAGAATCTCAACACTCTCTCTCAACAAGATAGGGATTATCCTTCACCCCGATCCTTCCTCTATGGTATTCGAATTTGCTCCTAGTAAGCGCCTTCGTCATAATATTTGCATCCTAATCTTCTGTAGGAATGTACTAAAGCAACATGACCTTCCGCTGCACACAATCTCTGATATGATGATACCGGATATCAATATGTTTAGATCTATCATGAAACATAGGATTAATCGAGAGTTTAATGCAACTCTGATTATCACAATGTATCACTGTAGGATCTAAATGTGAACCAACTTGACTTACTGCCATGTATTCTACTTCCGCTGAATTGAGTGCCACGAATATTTGTTTCCTGCTGTACCAAGAAACTGTTGTAGATCCGATACTGAAAATCCCTCCTGATGTGATATTTTTGTCCATTGGGCTGCTTGCCCAATATGCATCCGTGAAGCCATGCAACTTCACCTCATCAGTCTGTCTGTACCATACGCCATACTTAGATGTGCCCCTGAGATACCCCAGGACATGCTTGCCTGCCTTCCAAAAGAGCTTGGTAGGCTTGACCATCGCTTGTGAAATTTGGTTCACCGCATAGCATATGGTCGGTCTTGTATTAACTAAATACACGATTTAACCCACCAACTATCGATAAACAGTGGCATCCACTACCTCTGCCGATGTAGCATCCTTTTTCCTCCAATTTTCTGGAAGAGGAGTGTCGATAGCCTTGTAGCCTTGCATGTGAAACTTCTCTAGTATCTCCCGAGCATACTTGCCTTGAGACACAAACAGTTCACCTTCCCGTTGCCATATTTCCAATCCAAGGAAATAATGGAGGCCCAAATCCTTCATCTCAAACTCCTTTGCAAGGTCTGCCTTGCATGAGTGTCTCAACTGCTCATCACCCGTTAGTATTAAATCATCAACATAAATAACAATGATTAAAAGCTTACCCTCCACCAAAATTTGATACAGGTTTTCATCCGCCTCACTCTTGGTGAAACCAATTCTGGTGAAATCGTTGTCGATCTGTGTGTACCAAGCACGAGGTGCTTGTTTTAGCCCGCACAGCACTCTTTTGAGCCTACACACATGCGACTCACTACTGAAGATTTCTAATCCTTCAGGCTGCTCAATGTACACTTCTTCCTAAATGATCCCATTAAGGAACGCAATCTTCACATATATCTGATGAATGTGCCAACCCATTTGCGCTGAGACAGCGAGCATGGTCCTTATGGAAGAATACCGTGCGACAGGTGCAAAGGTTTCTTCATAATCAATCCCCTCGATCTGTGAGAAGCCTCGGGAAAAAAATCTTGCCTTATACTTCTCTAAGCTCCCATCAGCAGCTTGCTTTACCTTGTAGATCCATCTTGATCCGACAACTGATTTACCCACCAGCCTTGGAACAATCTCCCAAGCATTTTTTCTGACAATGGATTCATACTCCTCCACCATGGCATCTACCCATGTGGGCTCCTGCATTGCTTCTTCGAAATAACATGGCTCTGTCATGATACACTTGCTCATAAGAGCCATGTATCTAGTAAATCGGTCACGTGAATGTCTCTGTCTGCGCTGTGATGTAGGGACTCCTACATTCTATGCCGCATCAAGCTTTAGTCTCTCAGCTTTTGTGGTATGCTTTCTGCCTTGTCTGATGTTTGGTTCTTCATGAGTGGACTCCTCCACTCCATGAATCTCCTCCTGTGGCTGATCCACATCTAGAGGCTCATATTTGGGAACAAGTAGCTCCTCCTCTGCATGCAAGTGTAGCTCCCTCTCAAGCGACAACTTCATGGCTTTCACCTCATTGAATTTTATATCCCATCGCACCACAGTCATCTGACTGTCTGGAAAATACACACGATAATTATGGGGTGTTTCTATGTACCCCACAAATATCCCAACTTCTGCAGTCAACTCCAGCTTCTTCCTGGAATCCTTAGTCACATGTAAACAGATGAGCCAAAAATCTTCAAATGAGAAATATCAGGCTTCTTACCAGGAAAAGCTTCTTCAGGTGTACTCATGCCAAGTACTCTATGAGGACAACGGTTTTTCACATAAACCGCAGTGTTGCATGCTTCTACCCACAAGTGCATCGGTAGGCCCTGGTCATGTAGCATCACTCGTGTAGCACCCACGATCATTCTGTTCTTCCTCTCTGTGACCCCATTCTTCTCTGGGTTCTGAGGCAATATGATTTCTCTTCGAATTCCTTCTTTGCTACAGAATTATTTGAATTCACCTGAGATATATTCACCACCATTATCGCTCCGTATAACCTTCACTTGCTTCCCCTACTCCTTCTCCACCAATGCTTTAAACTCACATAACTTTGAGAATGTTTTGCTCTTTTTCTGCATCAAGAAGATCGAGGATCTACGAGAATAGTCATCAGAAAATATAACATAATACCTATGTTTTGTTGTTGAAGCAACCGAGAAAGGTCCACACACGTCTGTGTGAATTCTCTCAAGGATCACTGAAGCACGGTTCTCCTTCTCATGAAAGGCGATCTTCACAAACTTACCCATAGTACATCCCTTGCACTAATCTGACTGTGCAAGAGTTCCCTTGGGAAGTCCAGTAGAAATCTGCTGCAAAATCTTCAAAGCGCCATGGTGAAGATGGCCCAATCTCCTGTGCCATAATTCGCCCTCATCTCGGCTCACTACTTCTTTTTCTTTGCCCATCATTGCAGTGCAGCCATCTACCTCCAGCTTGTAGAGATTCTTAACTCGAATCCCTATCTTCTTGGTTTGACCCATTGTTTTATTTCAAAGGAAGGCTTTTCCCTCACTGAAAACAACGTCATAACCTTTGTCTTCCAACATTGCGATCGAGACCAAGTTCTTCTTCAGACCTAGAACATGCATAACATCTTTCAACAGAAATGGACTACCTGACTCCCTCTCAAAGTTAATGGTCCCAATTTCGGTCGCACTGTATTGACAATCGTCGCCCATCTCTATATGCATTTGGAGGTCCTTCTCCTCCAAATCACTAAACAACTCCTTGTCTCCCGTCATATGGAAAGACGCACCATTATCAAGATACCACACCGATCCCATTGCGCTTGAAACCAAGCATGCTATCAAAGAGAAATCAATTTCAAATTGCGAGGCTAAGGCCTCTCCAGCTACAGCTCCAGCAGCCTTCTTGTTCTTCTTCTTCTGTGGGAAGTTAGTGGCGAAATGCCCATGTTCGTGATAGTGAAAACACTTCACTTTGGACAAATCCTGCTTATTGCCTTTAGCCTCAGATTTTCAAGGGAATTTCTTCCCCTTCCCTTTCCTTACTTTGGCAGCCAAAGCGCAATTCTCTTCACCTTCATTCTTCGATAAAGAACCATCCCTGGTACTTCGCCTTATCTCCTCTTGCACAAGATCCGACCAAAGTCGCTCCCACCCTGGCAGTTTCTCCTGTCCATTAACAGAGCCTTCGTAGCTATGCCAACTCTTCGGAAGCCCAATGAGAGCCAAGCTCACCAAGTATTCATCATCAACTATAATCCCCACACTTCCCAGTTCATCCCTACAGTGGAAAAACTTCGTGAGATATTTTGGGATATTGTCTCCCTTCTCCATTTTTATTTTTCTGAGCTTATATTTAAGCGCCAACTTCCTCTGGTCGCTACTGCTTTGGAATAAATTTTTCAAAGCCTTCCACATTGCAAATGGAGTGGCTTTCCTATGAAGGTTGGACACAATATGGTCCTTCACACCTTCCAACAATATTCTTTTTGTCTTTGCTACCTTATTTTGCCATGCGTCAAGTAATGCAGCATCGCTAGAACCCGGCTTAGGAACATTGCTATCGATCAACTCCTTCAGTCCATTATCAAGGGCATACTCCAATCGCAACCCATTGAAATACATTTCAATGTATACTCAACTATTGCACCAAGAAATTTTCTGTAGCAAATTCGAATTGTCCACCAGCACAAACTCAACAATTCTTCACAATTGCAATCTTCAAGAATTAACACTGCTCCGATACCATGTAGAAATTATATAACATATGAATTATATATCCAGATTCTCCTGATATAACAAAATTTATCTTCTTGCTAAATAAAAAAGCCTTCCACTGTTAATCTTTTGTAGAAATTATAAACTCAATTGCAAACACATGAAGCAATAAAAACAATCGCACATAACACAATTGTTTAACAGGAAAGCCTGAAGCTAAAAATTCCCCAACTATCATATGTTATGTATCATGGAGATCATGTAACAATCTCATACAAATCTTAGTACATCAAGCTCTCAGTACAATCAATCGTCACACACTAACAAGAAGAAATCTGCAAATCCATGCATTGATTTCTTGCCACCTGATAGCCTGTCTCCACTGCGCAATCCCTACTGAAGAATAGCTCTAAAAGAATTCGAATAACCCTTGCCTTGACTGCGTAATCCTCACTGGAAACTCCAATGTGTGTGTGATGAAATCAATGCATTACTATAGTCACAACAGATGTTCCATCTCACCCTTTCACATATCTCTCCACTGGAACTGACATGCACTGTAGTTAACTGCTATAGTTGTTCAGTTGATTAATGAGTTATTATTTGTGAATAAATTAACTAATTAATTCGCTCCACTCTCACTATTGTATCATTCAGTTAGAGTAGATACAACTAGCTCAACTAATTTTATCTCCATTAACTGAGTTAAACTGAATAACAACTCCATGAACTACTCTTCCAACTCTGTCATAACTTTGCCACTTCAGTTCTAACTGATTCCTCCATGCATGAACCACTATTCAACCCTAGTAATTGCATAATTCCTTCATCCCACTGATTTTCCAAATATATATACTGAAATTAAGTGCTCCAAGAGAATAAGTTGATGTTTATTTTCGGATTAACTATTTTTAGATCGATGATCTATAAATAGACTTCGCCCAATATTCTAAAAATAGAATTTCATCTATTTTTCCAACTTGACCAACCATCCAAAAATAGCATCCTGCAACTTCTAAAATATGATCACCATTTCTAAAAATAGACATAGTCTAAAAATAGACTTGCACCTAAAAATAGCCTGCGGGCCCACTTAGTGAAGGCCACTGATTTTCACTAAGCTCCATCATCTTGTTGAATCTCAACAATGTCAGCTACCACCACATCCATTAAAACATTCTTTGTCGATCTGCTCTAGGGAGACTACCAAATCTTTAATAAGGCCAATACAATGGACTCTACCTGAATCGAAGGAGTATAAGTCATGGTAGGGACGAGTGATGTCAAGGCCCAAATTTTCCATAATGGCTTTTGGCATTATATTGTGGGAGGCTCTGGAGTCTAACATGGAATTATGTAAAATGAATTAGTGGAATCTTAGACTCAAGTAGAAAGGAGGAACCTCGCTATCTTCTAATTGAACGTCAATAGCAGGACCAAAAATGAGTTCGGGTTGATCATCTTTGACATTGACTATGTCAGACAAAGGATCTACTTTAATAATCTTGGCAACATGGGACTTATACTAGTTATTCTTAACAATCTCAGTTAAAGGAATAGACACTTTTAATTTTGAAATTTATTTTTCTAGGCTAAAGGGAGTGGTTTTGTCTACCTCTTTAATAATGATGTCCCGTTGTCCAGCATGGTCCTTTGATGGAACTTATTTCTTCTTATTTTCATTTTCCTTATTTGATGAACTTGTGGATGGATGATTTACCTTATTCAGATTTGTGACTGCGGGCTCTTTTCCCTTACTCTGATTTCTTGGAGGATTTTTCCTTGTTTGAGTGTCTTTCTCCTGAGATGCTCTCTTCTGAATGGGATTAACCGGCACATATCTGCTCCTCAACGACATCTGCCTATTTTTTGAACTAAGTGAATTAAAGTACCCCCGTTGGTAATCATCTGATTCAGTCTCTAATTCATGATCATTGGCAAGGATAAAATATTCATCTTTAGGTTGATCTTTCTTTTCAAAATAATCCTCATCTTTGATCAAAAACATAGGCAAATCATCAGCTTTGAAAAGGATATTTTCCTGAAAAATTTTGTCTTCATCTTCTTCTTCTCCTTTAGCATAGTTCTGCTACAAGGGTGTCCTGGTTTGCTGATGTTTTTGTGGTGGTTGCTTAGGAGCCCGTTGTTCTCTCTGCTTAATCCTTAACTCAGGTTGTTGTTGACCTCTGTAGTTAGGATTTTTGACCTCAGGATGTCTCTCAGTGATGGACATCCTATCAACCATCCTTTCAATAGTTCTTATCAGTGTATCCATCTTAGCATCGGAATATTAGGTGGATGGTTCATCTTTAATAGTAACTCTTCTCTCATTTCTAGCTCTAGCTCTCTTCATCAGCAAATTTGCTTCAACACTGATTGCATTATTTTCCATATCCTCCAATGTAGTTGGATTTCTTTCCCTTAGTTGGTAAGCCATGTCAGGATCAAATTCATCTGGATAACGTCTGAGAGCTAAGCCTGGAGGAGGCTTGATCTCGACGGGAATTGCATTATAAATTATATTGAAGCGAGTATTGAAATATTGGACTGATTCATTGAGATTTCTTTTAATGTTCTCATACTCAGGAAGCAACTTTAAATGATTTTTATTTACTTCCCATCAGGCTATAAATAAATCAATGAGCTGGTCTCGAGTGGAAATGGAATTAGCAATCAAGTACCTAAACCAAACTTTGACATCTATAGAGAAACTATGGGCTATAATCCTCATTTTTGGATTGTCGGCATCAACTTCCTCCAAGTCTATGAAGTCAGTGACCTTAACAATATGTTGTATTGCAGATATGTTATATTTTTCATCAAACAAGGGGAGTATTTTGCCATAACCCTGAGGTAAATCATTCAATTGGGCAGGTAAGATAAGTGGGGAAAATATTTCCATGATTCCTGTTGAGTAAAGTGTTGGATTGAAAACTGTAGGAATTTACAGGGTAAGTTTCGTAGATCAAGAACCAAAAGTCACCGCTCACAAACAGATCACAAATCAGTACACTAGTATAATCATGTGGTTAAAACCCTCGAAGAGGGAAACAATCCATGGCCTGAGCCAACGCGGCCACTTCAGGCAATTTATTAATATAAAAAGAAAAGTTACATATGTTTCTCTCATAAATGGTTACTAGACAAATGACCCTCCATGCTCTTTAAATAGAGATCATGGACCAATCAAGTGTTGAGCCATGGATCAAGTGTCGTTAATACCGAGGAGAGAGATAACCGTCAGATCACTACAAATCGTGACCGTCGGATTATAAGTTACAAATGTACATGGTAAAGAAACACACTTTACCTAACTTTACACTAGACTAAGTTATTCTTAACTATTTCCTATGTGTCGGAATATCCTAACATCCCCCCCCAAGAACAACTTGGGATAGGATTGAAGGATTTACAAAGGTGACACAAAGGAGCCTATTTCCTATGTGTCGAAATATCCTAACATCCCCCCTTAAGAAAAAATTGGGACACAATTGAAGGATTTACAAAAGTGACACAATAGGAGAAGGAAGGAGGCATTAGAGCCTATCGCCCCTTAATGACAACTTTCCTGAACTCCAAGCATGGATCAAAGTTTGGTGAACTTCGCTTCTGTGAGAGCCTTCATAAAGATATTGGCTACTTGATCATTGGTTGGATAGTACTGCACTTCAAGAACACGATCATGAATGATCTTTCTGATGAAGTGTATGTGGCGTTCAATGTGTCTCATACACTCATGCTGAACTGGATCTTTACATAGCTGAATGGCACTCTGATTATCACACCAAAGTGTAGTTGGATGTTGTTGAAGAAGACCAAATTCAGACAGGATCTGACGAAGCCACATGGCTTCCTTGCTGGCTTCAACTATACCATGATACTTTGCTTCTACTGAAGAAAGAGAGATGGCACTTTGTTTCTTACAAGACCAAGTAATAGGTCCTGAACCAAGAGTGAATACATATCCTGCAATAGACTTTCGATCATCAGGGTCACCAGCCCAATCAGAATCAATGAAACCAATCAATAATGGAGATTCTCTTGCACTGTAATGAATCCTGAACTGAACTATACCTCAAATATATCGAAGTATTCTTTTAACTTCTTTCCAGTGACTTTCATGAGGTTGGTGCATAAACCGAGCGACAAGACCAACGGCAAAGGAAAGGTCGAGTATGGGTTAGATACAGAATTTTACCAACAAGTTGACAGTATAAGGTAGCATCAACTTCATGGGTAGTACAAGTGACTGAAAGCTTGACTCCAGACTGAAAGGGAGAAGGGGCTTGCTTACAGTCTTCCATGTGAAAGTGGTGTAGAATATCACAGGCATACTTGGACTGAGAGAGGGTAATGCCTTCCTTGGATTGCAAGACTTGAAGACCAAGGAAATAATGCAAGTCTCCTAAGTCTTTCATTTCAAACTTATTTTTGAGGCTAGACTTCACATGGTTTATATGGTTTGGATCACTACCAGTAAGGATAAGATCATCAACATAAAGAACAAGGATGGTGAAGGACTTACCCACTTTCTTGGTGTAGACATTGTTGTCAGAATGACACCTAGAAAAGCCATTATCTATTAGAAATCTATCTATCTTGGCATACCAAGCCCGAGGAGCTTGTTTGAGACCATAGAGAGACTTCCTAAGGCGGAAAACAAGGCTAGAGTCATTTTGGATAAAGCGAGGAGGTTTTTCATGTAGATTTCTTCATGTAAATCTCCATGTAAGAAGGCAGATTTAACATCCATATGATGGACTTCCCATTTAAATGAGGCAGCAAGGGAAATAACAAGGCGGATAGAATTCATTTTGGCAACAGGGGAGAAGGTTTCAGTATAGTCAATGCCTTCAACTTGTGAAAATCCTTTAGCGAAAAGACAATCTTTATGTCTATCCACTTTTCCATCTGGTCCAAACTTTTTTTTGTAAACCCATCTGCATCTGACAAGTTTTCTTCCTTTTGGAAGAGGAACAAGATCCCAAGTATAATTCACCAATAAGGAACGATATTATTCATTCATAGCTTCATCCCAAGCTGGATGACCGAAGGCTTCTTCAAAGGTTTCTTTTTCAGGATTTTCTGGAACTTGAGGCAATAAGGAAGAGGCTCTTTCGAACTGAGAATGTGTACGTCGTCGATCGGCAGGGTCACCTACAAGAGAACCTGCTGCATCTTGAGTAGAGCAAACCCAACTTGGAAGCGGTGGAGTAAAAGGAACAATTTCAAGAGGTGGAGAGGATTTTCATCCTCGCTTTCATCATCTGAACTAGAAGGAATGCGATTAAAAATAGAAGAGAGAGAGAGAGGTGGCACATATGCCGAATCAGGCTCGCAGGCCAACGGCGACATAGCCACCGAACTAGGCTTGCAGGCCAATATATTTTTGGATTTTGGTTGAAGAGGTCTATATCCTTTGACATCTTCAGAATATCCAACAAAAATGAATTTTTCACTCTTAGGTTCTAAGGCTTTATGTTTCGCATTTGGAATATGGGCACAAGCATCACTTCCAAAAACATGAAAGTGACTTACATCTGGTTTGATTGAGCTCCAAGATTCTTCTGGAGTTATATTCTTTAAAACCTTAGTAGGAGCATTTATTACTTCAATTTGCCGTTAATGACAAGACCCCAATAAAAGGATAGGAAAAAGTCTTTATGAGTTAGAACGGCATACAATTAGCCATTTCTTTTAAGGTGTGATTCTTCCTTTCAGCTACACCATTTTGTTGTGGAGTATATGGAACGGTATGTTGCAATTGAATGCCATGCTCAGTGCAGAAGTTGATAAATTTGTTGTTAACATATTCTCCTCCATTATCTGATATTAACTTAAGAATTTGATGTCCAGATTGTTTCCCAACAAAGGCCTTAAAGGCCAAGAACATGTTAAAAACTTCACTCTTGAGTTTTAAGAAGTATACCCAAGTGCGTCTGGAAAAATCATCAATGAAAGTTAAGAAGTACTTGCAACCACAGAAAGAAACAACAGGAAGTGGACCACATAAATCATTGTGCACAAGCTACAAAGGGGTTGAAGCGTGCCAAGAAGCACGTTTGTCAAAACTGTCTTGATGATGTTTTCCGAGTACACATCCGAAGAAAACACCATCTCGGCAAGATACCATAGGAAGGCCCGTCACCATATTTTCCTTAGATAGAGCTTGAAGAGAGCGATAGTTTAAGTGACCAAATCACTCATGCCGAATTTTTCTCACATCATCATTATGAGCAACAAAAATGGAGGGAAGACATGATGACCCAAAGTTGTCAAAATTATACAACCTTGTGGAGTCATCAGCAATGCTAGTAGCTAAAATGTGTTTAGGATCTTTGAGGTCCTTTATTACAACACTATGAGGTGAGAATTCTAATATTTTCCCTTCACCTGAATGAGTTATCTGATAAACAGAGAGAAGGTTGCATGACAAGGTAGGAACACACAGTACATCATTAAACTGACCATTATCGAGATGAATGGTTCCAGATCCTACAACACTAAGAGATATATCATCACCAACATAAATATGTTTGGTGTTACAATCATTTAAAGAAGAAAACATGGCTTGATTTTTGGCCATGTGATAAGAAGCTCCAGAATCAATGAGCCACTCATGAGAATGAGAAGAAGAAGATACATTTAATGCATAACCAAATCTTGATGCTTGACAACCACAAGCAGAAAGTGACATTCCTGAAGATGAAGGTGAAGAGTGCTCCAAATTGATGTTATGTTTCTTCATTGCTGCTTCTAAGGCTTCCATCTTCTTAAAACATTTGGACTCTATATGGCCATCACGATTGCAAAATTTGAAATGTCTATCTGTCTTCTTTGCTTTGTTTTATATGCCTTATCATTTTGGTGAGTTTCTTTTTCAGTTTGCGGCTAAAATTGCTTAGGACCCTTGTTTGGTTTTGGACCATACTTTTTAGGATACTGCTTCTTGGGATTATTTTGATATGATTGTTGTTGGGCTGCTAAGGCTTTCTTAGAAGCATTTCCAGAAGTGATAAGACCAAGGTGTAAGAGTTTTTCTTGTTCTCTTATCAAATAATCGCAAAAGGAGTCAAAATAGGGATTATTTTAGGTGGTTCCTGAAGAGATGATGGCTTCTCTAGTGGAATGGAAGGCAGAAACAAATACAGAGTATGCAGGGCCAAGCTTAGCAAGAATGCAATAAATGAGGCTATCATCTTCCTTTTTGACCTTACAACCTTCTAAAAGAATTCTAAGGGTCTGTAATTTGGAAAAAAAATCCTCAATAGAGGAGAAATTATTGGGGTCCAAAGTAAGCAACTCATTTTCAAGCTGATGGGCCCTAATTTGATTCTGAATGCCAAATACATTATTTAGCTTGTCCAGGGCTTCATGGGTGGTGTCAATGTCAAGGATATGAAATCGAATATCTTGAGAAATGGACATTCCTATCAACCCTCATGCTTGATCTTGTTTATTTTCCCATTTAGTGACTTTATCATCATTAGAAGGTTTAGTTTCTAGCCCTGTGGCTATTATGTAAAGCTCTTTACTTCTAAGTATATCTACCATGTGAGGTAGCCATTGGAAATAATTTGTGCTGTTAAGAATAATAGGGCATGCACTTTCCATTTTAAAAAATTGAATCTGAAAATCTGAAACTAACTGCTGCAATGGAAAGATCTCAAAAAAATAGGCTGATTCAAAAAAAATGGCTTCCGGATGAAGAAGTTATGTCGTTTTGAAAAAACGAGTTGAAGATGCTGAATAGTTACGAGAACGGTTTTGGTGATGAAGTTCAACTTAAAAAAAAAAAAATCCAACCCCTTTACCAAAAATTTTTTACAAAAAGAAGCCTGAGAAAGAGATTTCAACCCAAGACCTCTATTCTCATAAACTAACTCCTCACTAAGTGAGATAGTAAAAGGATTCTGTTATTTTTTGAAAGGAGGAAGGGGTTTTTTTTTTTTTTTTTACCTCTTCGGTGTGCGTGCCTTTTCTTACACAAAAAACGAGCACAAAAAAATTAAAATGAAAATCCTTACAATAGATTGTTATATTTTCGGTTAGCCTTACCGGAAACTATCAATTTTTTCACTATTTTTGATTTCCCGAGATCGCACAAAGACGTGGGAAAAGAGCATACGTAGCAAAAAAAATCTCTTTTCTTGTTTTTGATTTGCCGAGATCGCACGCAGCGCACAGCAAAGAGAATACAAAGATAAGAGAGTATAGATCCGGAAAATAAATAAAACCTAAAAAACCGAAAATAAACAGAGGAAACCGAAATAAGCTGAACTATTAACAAATATAACTTCAAAATAGATGCTTTATACCTCCAGATCTAAACTGTCATAACTTGGGCAGTCGGAAACCTTTTCGCATGAAACGAAAGGCATTCCTCACTGTAACAGACGCTTCAGACACAACAGAGCAGTTCTCCAACCCCATAAATGTTCAAAAATAGTAGATCTACAAAACTAAATTCGCATGTAGTCAAACCAGCTTCGGATTTTGATCAGCAACGGATGCGACCCTCAAAATAGCTCCGATACCATGTAGGAATTTACAGGGTAAGTTCTGTAGATCAAGAACCAAAATTCATCGCTCACAAACAGATCACAAATTAGTACACCAATATAATCACATGGTTAAAACCCTCGAAGAGGGAAATAGTTCACGGCCTGAGCCAACGCGACCACTTCAGGAAATTTATTAATATAAAAAGAAAATTTACATATGTTTCTCTCATAAATGGTTACCAAAAAAATGACCCTCCATGCTCTTTAAATAGAGATCATGGACCAATCGGGTGCTAAGCCACGGATCAAGTGTCGTTAATACCAAGGAGAGAGATAACCGTCAGATCACTACAAATCGTGACTGTTGGATTATAAGTTACAAATGTACATGGTAAAGGAATACACTTTACCTAACTCTACACTAGACTAAGTTATTCTTAACTATTTCCTATGTGTCGGAATATCCTAACAAAAACAGGATTGATTGGATGAATAGGTAGTGGAACAGAAGTTGTAGGTACTGAATTAGTAGGTATGAATGTTTAGGTCGAAGGTGCAGATGAAAAAACTACAATTGATTGAGTTTGAGGTTTAGTTGAGACAAGAATTTCCTCTTGATGGTAGAATTGGATCCAATATTTGATGTCAAGTTCAGATTCAGGTTTAATATCTTTGAAAAACCAATGTTTAAGAGGACTAAGGTCTAATTCATAAAATGACTTGACCTCAGATAGTCTTAAAGGATCGAAGACTATGTCAGATAAAGAGGTTTCATACTTAGATTTAAACAATGACAATTCAAATTTTATATCATATGGTATATCTTCAAGAGAAAGTAGTTTATTAGGTAGAGAAACAGATCTTACCAATGGAACTAGTCCTTACTGAATTTTTGTAGTTTGATATATATGCCTTTGGAAAATCTTCTCAGGATCATCTACCGGATCAGCTGGATCAGGATTGGGATTTTCTCTGGTATATCTTCTCGAAGCCAGCTCTACCATATTAGCACTGCAATTATTGAATCATCCTTTCTGAAACTTAACCCTATAATCCAAAGGATCAAATTCCAATGTTTCTTGTCGTACATCCAGGGAAAATTAATCTTTTTTTCCCCGAAAACGGCGCCAGTATGTTATCACTCCTCCAGATCTCTAAGGTTGAAGAAGAAATCCCAATAGAGGTAAACACAGACCAATATTTTACCTTGGTAGCTAGCCCTACCAAGACGGAGAGGGCTCTCTCCACAAATCACAACCAAGAGGGTTGGATGAATTTAGGGTTTTAGGCTAGGTATAAGTACAGGGGTTTTATTTGGTTGAATTTGGGTTGTTGGATGGGTGAGTTTGGTCAAAGAGGCTAAGTCAGGGCAAATAAGATTAGGGTTGCATAGATTCAATGGGGCAAGGTAGGTAGAAAACATAAAAATTTAGGGTTTCTTAAGTGGGATGGATCATAAAGGTGAGTAGCTATAAATAGCAAAGCTAAGCATGAATTTTTTCTAAACTAAAGAAGACGGACAAACTATGAAGGTTTTCCCAAAACAGAGCATGAGAGATATATTTTGTTTATCAACTTAAAAACTAGCATATCATAGAAATGAAATGGATCATGAAACAAAACATTCATACATAATGAGACATAATAAGAACAATGCTAAATTTCCATACCACGGGTATCCCAAAGAAATATTTGAAACCTTTTCATTAATTTCCTGCCAAAATGATTACACTGGAGTCTCTGATCAATGCATCAACATCCAACCTGTGAAATGAGTCAAAAAGTACATGATATAGACCTCAAAAAACTACTCTTATCCTCGGGGGTCGAATCCATGAGAGGAGGAGTAGTTCCACCAAAAACTGAGTTGAATACCTAGAGTGTAGGGTGGTCAAACTGACTCATCCCTAACTTAAGTGAACTGATTCATTACGTGTAATCAAAACTTTTCACCTAATTTATTTACCCTAGGTAAGTGTAAAAACACCATAATTACATTTAATTCCATCAATTACATCAATAAATACATGATTCTCAAGGTGAAAATCAAAATTGCAAAGAAAACTCAGAAAAATCAGACATTGGTCAGGTGCGCAGCGCTAGTGTCAGGTGCGCAACACCATCTTCAAGATGAGTCTTGAGGGGGTTCCCAATGTCCAAAATGAGCTCAAGATAGCTCATTAGAAATATTATCCAGTCTAATTTCTAAATATGTGCTTGGTTTGTAGATTTGAATTGATTTGACCTCCCAAAAATTGATTCTCCAAAGACAGCTCTATGCCCATTGCCAAGGTGAAAAAAGAGGCAGAACTTTGATTTTTTGAAGGTTTTTTTACTTTTTCACCTGCCAGTTTGACCAAACAAGGCTAGAAAAGTGGTTTTCTTGAATTTTTTTTCTATTATGAATAAAATGGTGGTCTTATTTTGACCAAAATATGCCACAAACAGGTGCGCAGGGCCTAGGGCGCTGCGCACCTGATAGTCCAAGTGTCACATGACTATCCAGGAATGCACAAAAACTTCAAAATTTTGAAAAAATGTATCAAAATTTGCTAAAATGTGGCTGAGGATGAGGATTAGGCATGGATTGATGCTTCAACAAGGATATCAAGCCTTCTTTTCTCTTCTTGCATGGTCAAGGTTTCAATTATTGCATTGGGTTGTTTAAGTTTTGACCTTGCAATTTTGTTTTTCTTGGCATAGTGCTTTGACATCCTTATCTAAATATCATTTTCCTTGTCCAATAGCCTCTTAATATATTGGTTAGCCCTATCAAGCCATTTCTCTTGGTTCTCATTGATTACCACTGCAAATTGTTCATTAAGAATGAGCTCATATGCTAGTTCTCTTTCTTTCTGCCTTTCTAGTTCTAGGGCTCTCTTCAAACCTCTAGTCCTATGCCTTCTTTTTGGTTCTTGTTCTTCTGGTTCATCTAGCACACCATATTTTTCTAGTGTCTCTTCAAGAAAACCTTTCGCTTTTTCTGCCTCTCTTTGAGCTTTGATTAATTTCACTTCATCAATGAAGTGTCTAGTCTTTAGCTGCTGGTTCTAACTTCTGCTGCTCAAGAAAGGTAATGAAAAATATAGATCTATCAAGATTATTTTGTAGATATTTAATCTTGGCCTTTTTTTCCTTGATGACTGTGCTAGTGATCTTAGAATCATCTTGTTGATTCAATTCAACAAGTTCAAACTCCATTTCTGTCTCATGAAGATTTCCCTCCTCATGCATAATCTCTTCCTGAATATCTTCTTCTGTCATCTTTTTCTTTCCTTTTTCTACCTTCTTTGCCGATGAAGAAGGAAAGGACCCTTCCACAATTTGTGGATAAAACACGTGCCTATGACCTCTTTGATATGTTTTTTCCAATGTCTCTATCTCAACCACTTTAGTCTTTTGAAGCTCACTGATATTAGCTCTGCTAGATGACCCAATCTGAGTGTGAAATGGTGATGATGGTGGTAAAACGGGTGAAGTATTTTGAGCTGATGAAGAAGTAGGTACTGTGGGCTGATATGGAGGAATGGATGTGGAAGGATGAGATGGTGGAGGCACATCTTCAGCATGTTGAATTGGTGGAGTAGTAAAGATGTCATTAGCTATGAAAGTGTCCCATGAAATGTTCAATTTATCAAGGTGATGGAGGAAAATAATCTTGATGAGAGAGTGGTGAAAAATACTTTTCATTTGGTGGTCATAATCTCTCTTTTGAATAATGTATGCCATTTTTTCAATGTCCCTGAAGAGAAAATAAGGTATGTTGAGAATTTTGACCCTTGTGAAGTGCATTAATAACCTGATATGGTAGGTGTAGAGTCTATAGAACCTTCCTTCACAAGAAAAGTACCTCATGATTATTTTCATCATGGGATCATACCTATCCAGGAGGTAAGAGAAAGGAAATAACCTTTTTCTTTCATTCTTGTACCTTGGCTTGATATATGGGTCATAGTAATGATTCTCCAAGTCCTTTTCCTTGTACCATTTTTCACCAACATTTGGAATTCCAGTGGAATATGCTATAATGGATGTGGATACTATGAAAGTGACACCAGCAAGGGTTACCTGGTTATTATGAATATTAGAGATGAAAATCCCGCTCAAAATAGGGTGATGTTGGACCTTTTGTATTTTTTCACAAAATTCAAAGCATCCTACACGCTTGAAACATGTCATAGTCATGGGAGAGGCCATGCGTTCTATGGTGTTTGTAGGTTCAAGTCTGAGGATCTTCCCTCCTTTGTGTGGCCTCCTCTCTTCCCTTTCTTCTTCCTCACTGAATTCTTTGTTTTCTTCTTCCATAGTGTCTTGGCTAGAAACCCTAGGGAGATGAATTAGGAGTGAAATGTAGGTTTAGGGAATGGGGAATGGGATGGAAAAAATTAGGGAGATGGGGGAAGGGATTATTAATTTGAGGGAGGTGACAGGGAATAGAAATGTTATGGGATTTGGGAATAGGAATTTTATTACACGTATGGGGATTTGGGAGCCTAGGAATTTGAAATACCTAGGTCTTAGGGTTTAGGGGATAAAGGGGTTTGGGATAGGTATTTAATGATATAGGGGTAGGGATAGGATTTATTTTGATGTCGGAAGGGTAAAAGGGGTCTTCAAGGATCAAATTTGGGATTAGGAAGATAAACTAGGGTTTCTATCTTGAAAAAAAACTAGATATTTCTCATGAAAATCTTGACACCGTGAAATTTGCACTTAAGAAATGCAAGGAGGGCAGAATGATGTCTTAATTTATTGATAGGAAGTGGAGAGACCCTTTGTTGAATTTTTGGAGGACCTACACGAATTTTGGAAGCTTTCAAGTAAACTTGGGTAGGTGCGCAACGCCTCTGCTCTATGTGCAGCGCCTTGTTCCAGGTGAGTAGCACCTCCAAGAATTTCGACCTTTCACCTTTCAATTTCAATTTTTTGAGCTATGTGAGTGATGGCTTGATAACATAGATAGAAAATGACTGTATTTTTATATTTGAATAGGCTTTATGCTTGATGGATTGGATGTTTTGAGCTTTGGGACCCACTTTTCCTACTTTTTTTCACTTTAAACCTTTGAAACTATACCTTTCATTTTGACTTCTTTACTTTGAAAATTGATCATTTTGATGGACTAGGAACTCTTTGCACTTTCATATTTTCTTTGTTGGCATGTGGAACTCTGATTTGGAATCTTGGGAACCTTGTACTTATTACATATTAAATGACATAAAGTTACAAAATAAAAATAAAAATTACATATTTTTGGAATAAAAATTACATTCTATGATGAAAATCAAAACTTTGGAATCAGAATTACATCTTTGCAAATCATCTTGACATGGTAAAAGATGTTATTTTTTTCACTCTCTTACTTTGATGGCTTTATGCAATGGAAATGGTGTGTTTATTGGACCTTGGAAAAAACCCTAAAACCCTAAAAACCTAATGAAACTTTGAAAAAACCCTAAATACCTAATGAGACTTTGAAAAAAAAACCTAAAGACCTATTGAGACTTTGAAAGAGTAGTTTTCATGATGAAATTATCTTTATGGATGATGTATAGTCAGCAAGGTATGAAATTTAGCCAGCAAGTAATGGAAATTTAGAAAAAGTGAAATTTTGTTGACTTAGGGCTACCATCAGTGAGTAAATTTTTGCATGACCTAGTGGAATGAATAAAATTTTCTGAGTGGGACTCCTAAAATGATATGAAAAGAGGATTTTCATCACTGATGGCAGGATGAAAATACTGACACTAACAGATTCAGTAGGAGGAATGGTCTTGGAGTACTTATGATATAATTTCATAGTTAAGGGTGGCATGAGGAGAATCTCATCTACTGTGCATATAGCATTGTCACCTCTAAGTTTGTACGAACCTCAGGTTGATAAATAGAGTTGGGTAACCTTTGGGAGTTGTAACACTCTTGGTGCAATACCAGGGCTCACCACCCAGGTTTCCTTAAGATTAGTTTGTTGGAACTTTAGAGGTTACCCATGGAGATGAGGACCTAGGTTATGGCCTATTGCGGAAGATAGGGACATAATTTTCCTCATAGAAACACATGATCATAAAGGGTGCAAGACACCTTTGTTTGAAAAGTACTAGAAGATGGCAGTGTGGAACAAGGCAAGCAAGGAACGAAAAAGGGCAGGGGGTATCATGGTATTAGTGAGGGAAAAAGAATGTTGTTTCATTCAGTTAGAAAAAGAAGACTCAAATAAACAATTCATTTAGTTTAAAATGTCAAAAACTAGAAATCACATCATAATTGCAACATGTTATTTTGCACCGCAAAGTTTTAAAAAATTACAAAAGTAGAGGGCTTGACCACAAATATCTTTTTGCAGCCTTAAAAGCGAATATTGCAACATATTCTTAGCTAGGTGAAGTCCTTATGTTGGGTGATTTAAATGTTAGGACTGCAAGTGAGCAAGCTAGCATTTTTTGTTATAAAGAATAATGTGACCCTATTTGGCTTATAGAAGAGAGTAATCATTATTGGGAAAGAATTTCAAAGGAAAAGGGTTGCAATATATTTCGTGAAAATTTTCTTACTGTATGTGGGGCTCTTGATTCAGTCATTTGTAATGGTTTGACTAGATGGGAAAAGTCTCGTAATTTTACTTGCACTACTTATAATGGAGCAAGTTTAGTAAATTATGTAATTTGCTTGCATGGTTTGTGTGAGAAAATGAAGGAAGTTTTGATTGGAGATCATCTTTGGGACTTAAAATAAGATGACAAGCCAATTTATTTAAGTTTCTCTTAGACTGGAAAGAAGCAGTTAGGGTCAAAAACTTAGTGTATTAAACAAAATCTCCCAAAGGGCAGAATTCTTTTGATTCCAAAAAATTGTAATACCTTCAAAATAAAGTTAGAGAGGTTGTTCGAGAAGGTTAAAATTCCAATCCACGACCTTCATAGTCATGAATTAACACATTTAATTCAAAGCACACTTGCAAAGTGCAAAAGAGAAAAAATTAAGAATTCTGAAACAAATTTCTTTCCGATTAATGTTTGGTTTGACGGTGAATGCAAAAATGCAAGGAAAATGTGCAGAAATTCAAACAAGGATAACATAAATCTCAAATCTTACAAGAAGATATTAAGAAAGAAAAAGGTTGATTTCATGGTTTCAAGGAGGGAAGAACTAATCTTCCTTGGAAAAAACACCCCAAATTATTTTGAAAGGAGCTCCAACCGAGAAAGATGCAAACCATGAAATCAAATGATAAAACTCCAAGGAGAGTATCTAAAGTGGGGCTTACAAATTCTTTCACCTCACATTACAAAAAAATTCAACATTATACAACAGGATTTCTCTATATATTGGAAAAATAGACTGGAAATACCTCTTTTCAAGAGTGGTGACATCAATAGTCCCTCCAATTATAGGACCATAATGATAAACCCCTTGTTTCCAAAGTTATTTGGAACCATGCTAGAAAATAAAATCAGCAAGTGGGTGGAATAAATAGATAAACGTGCTAAAGGGAAAACGGGTTTTAAACCTAAACATTACACAGTTGATCATGGTATAACTTTAAGGCACATCATTGAAAAAGTTTGGGAGAAAATAAAATTATTTTGTTGCTTTGTTGATTTCATAAAAGCCTTTGAAACAGTTATTGGGGATAAGCTTTGGCACAGAATGGAGGAACTTGGGGTTCCTAAGCATTTGATATTAGTTGTGCATAAGTTGTATGAAGACGTGAAAGTAAAAATTAGAACTTCAATAGGCATTTCTAAAAGCTTTAGAAGTGATATCGGGGTCAAGAAAGGTTTTCCATTGTCTTCTACCCTCTTTGGTTTATATATCGACAAGCTCGAAGAGTGGCTAAATTCGCAAGGGGGTGATAGTATCCATTTGGGAAAGTTTATTATGTAGATGACCTTATTCTAATTGCTAAATGTGCTCTTGGTTTGCAAAAGCACTTACTTTCCCTTTAGAATTTTTGTAGAAAGGTGGGGACGCAAGTCAATATTAGCAAAATGAAAGTAGTGGTTTTATTATCTAACAAAAGAAAACATAACCAACATAAGTTATACTTTGAAGGAAACACTCTGGAAGAAGTTGTGGATTACAAATACCTCTGAATTGACTTCAATAGAAATCTAACTTGGGATGGTTGTAGAAATAAAAAAACTTTGGTGGGTTCGAAAGAATTTTATGTTTTTCAAAATAGGTGTAGCAAGGCATAGTTATTTGACTGGAAAACCACTCAAACTCTTTTTGGGATTTTAGTGATTCTGGTGATTCTCTCTGGTTTTGAATTGTGGGCCAGCAGTACATCTGACACACAATGGAAAAAAATTGAGAAAATTCAAAAGCACTTGATTACAAACAAATTCAAAATTAAAAGTGCAATTCCTTATGCTATCTTGTTAAGTGAAATAGGGGATACTCCTATTAAAGAAATTTTTATGGTGTGTGTTAACACTAGAAAATCGTACAGCAGAAGACAACATCAATTAATGTCGAGCCTAAGGATTTACAGGATAGGAACACATTATGGAATCAAGAAGTATTTAAAATCTCTAAGGTTTTGAGAAAATCAGATTTGAACTAGTCATAAATGTTGAATTGCGCGCTTTATCCTTGGAGAAGAGCGCCTTCTGCACCCCTTTTTGCCCAATAAGCGTGCATTCCTGGAAATGGAAAAAAGTCGCTTTCTGGGACCACACCAAGAAAAGGACAGTTACTCCTTATGTGAAAGCCGCCTAAGGACAGCCACCAGTGCCTCCTTCGACACTATGTGAGCACATAAAAGAATATTTGAGCACACAATGGAATCACACCTCTCCCTTGGGTCACCATCCATCATGTACCGAGGGAGGGAAGGAGGATTTGAAACTCACCTATATAAAGCCACCAAGAGATGAAGAAATGGTGATCACATTGTTATGCTAGCCAAAGTTGCCCAAGCAACACCAGCATTGTGTGACCTAGAGCTGGAGCTAAAGAGGACTCGATAGTTGGCCACCCAACCTCTTAGTCCACCACAGCACAGAGAGAGAGGGAGACTACATCAGAGGCAGAGCTTAGAAGGGAACATCCTTGCATTGGGACCTAGAGCCATTGCCTAGGCACCCTTTTGCAAGTGGGTAAAATTTATTCTCTGTTTCAAACATTTAATAAGAAGAGGCCATCGAGCCATCGTTTACATTATTATCATTTTGACTCTCTATATAGCTTATGTATATTTGTGTTTTAGTTTTAGTTTAACCAGAGCATACTTTAGCATATTGTTTTTCATTAAATATTATGCTTTTGAGCTCCCCCACTTTCTGCCTATTACCAATGGTTTAAAGAGTAGACCACACTCTTTAAGCAGGTGCGATTTCGTACACCCGTGCGACTAATCCACCACAACAGGATTGGCGACTCCACTGACGTGTTCCAAGTTTATGTGGTTGTGCCATCTTTTGCAGGAGACCCTTTTTCTATGCTGGGGTGGAGCTGACAGTCCTCTAACCCATCTTGCATTCCCTAGACTCACTGAAGTGACAGACTGAAGAAGGCAGCTCCTAATATTTTTACTTGCAGGATTTTTGCGCGCAGTTTTTCCTCACAGAGGCGCATTGCATGCGTTCGGGACTGACCTGCGCACAGGTAGGCGCACCTGTCAAGGCTTTTTAAGTGCAAATCGAAGACTGAGATTTTTTCTCCCTATATGCTGCATTTTTCTACTTGTAAGTGTGTTGGGCATCCCCCTAATGTATCTGCCAGCACCTGTGTTGATACCCCACAGCTTCTGAGAACTCACCTTTTGTTGCTTTCTATAGGCATTTAGTTAGTTTTCATTTAAGTTGGTTTTTGCAAAAAGTGTTCACATAGTTTAAATAGGGGGTGAATTAACCTTTGCTTTCCGAAAAATTTATGTTTTTTCAAATTCTAGTATGCACACTTAGTTTAACTAGTCGAAGTAAGTGGTTCAAGACCACACATGCATAAGCTAGTGTAGAAATTGTTTAGCTTAAATTAAATTTTTTCATTTAGGAAATTTCGGGACCAGGATTGAATCGCCAATTAGAGCAAGTAATCTATGTTGTCTTTGCACCATTTGGTGACCCTATACAAGCATATGAATTCTCTACATTTGTGATTCGCCATCTCCCTTCAGTTACTCACATAGGTTAACTAGGAAGATTTGGAAGTGGCCCCTCATCCGCAAATGTTTTCCATTTGAGCAAGGAACAACGTCACATAGTTTAACTAGGGGACTTTTGTAAAGGATCACCGATATCCATATGTTGAAATTATGAGATTGTTCACCATATGCTCACACACGCTCACCCACTAAGCAAAGGAAGCCACCTAAAAATAACTTAAACCAACTCACTAAATTCTCCCCACAGGGGCCACAAAAGAATTTATAGATTAAGTTAGGTTTAAGGGGGTAGGCATCCAATAAGCCACCTTGATCACACTTCACATTGAAACATAGAAGTTGTGTATTTAGGGAGCTTTAAAATCCACCTACCATCCCATGGAAAAGAAAACCCGATCGCGGCAGAGACCCGATTCAGAGGGGGTTAGGCTTAGGTGTAGTGCGTGCGGTATCAGTTGGGGCTACCTGACCTGGCTGATACTCGGCACTATTAGCTGACTACCAAGAAGGCCAAGACTCGAACGCTCATGTGGGACGGTGGTTCTTAGTGGCCAAAAAATAGGGCATCCTTTACCCTATAGGTGACGGTGCAGGCAAGCGTCAGACCCTCTACCCTTACATTGGTGGATTCTCTTCGGCTCACTGGGGGCGTCTCCAGCTCTTATGGGACGTTATGCCAGCACTTGCAAGAAATATTCTCAAGGCCCAGTTACTTTTGAGTGTGTGAGGATGTAATAGGTCTTCTAGGATTTTGATTATTACGCGCAAACAAACAAAACCATTTTTTTCTTGATTGATCACATAGATTAATTTAAAGGGAAAATTCATTTCATTTTCGTTTTGTTTTATGTATGTGACCATAAATTTTTCGTAATCATAGACTCAATCCCCTAAAAAGTTTTCCAAAACCTACCTTGGTCGACACCCAAGCAGTTCCAATGGAACCTCGTCATTCCAGGCGTCTTTTGGACCTTCCCCCATTATCGGGAGGGGTTCCAGGTCTTTCGTCGTTTAGGCGTCAAATACGGAACATTGCCACAATTTTTGGTTCATCCTCTCTTGGAGCAACCTTAGTTGGGAACGGTAGTCGGTCTCCCAACTCCACACCGCACACCACTCCCCCCTCGTCCCCTGGGGGGCAGAGGAGCGCATCCCATACGGCAAGCCAGCTGAATTCACAACAGGGTACGTCACAGACTAACCCTCGTTCTAACTAGAACTTCGTGTCTTCACACATTGCCATGGCGTCAACCTCCCATTCACCCTTTTTAGCGGCGTTAAATCTACTCGATTTAACGAAGCTTACCAATGACCCCATCGCACATGACCCCAATTGGCCTCCCATGCCCACGAAGCTCCCTTCGGACATACCAAAGTTTGAAGGCAAGCAAGTGGAAGACCCAGGTAATCATATAATGACCTTTCACCTGTGGTGCTCATCGAATAGCATCATTGACGATACTATTCGGTTGAGGCTATTTCAACGCACTCTTACGGGAGTGGCCACGAAATGGTATGTGGAGCAACCTCCTGCTTCACATGGAACCTTTAGCGCCCTCGCTACCACGTTCCTCACATACTTTCAGTTGCCCATTCACCACGATTCGGGAATGGAATTACTGACTCATTTCAGACAATCCCCCTAGATCCATATCTCAGAGCATCTCCATGAATGGAGGTGGCGTTGCAGCTTATGCAAAGCTAAACTAGACAACCGGGTCCATTTAGATTTATTTTTGAAAATTCTGACTCCAGATATTTCAAAGGATGTGGCATAGTGCAACCCCACATCCGAAGAGGACTTAATCAGTAAAGCCATGCAGCTTGACCTGATCTATACGCAGTCAGGATACTTCTACCACATCCTGCCTAACGCCCCGCGCCTGCAATCTAATCAAGAATTTCCAGGTCAACTCTGCAGATGGACTTGTTGGGTCAATGACCCAAGGGTACCTAGGCAGCAGCAGTCAAAATCCTGGTTACACACATGGTTTTACCTAGAACATGTCTCAACCCGGATTTCAAATTCATCATATGCCGCAGCAAAATTTGACTAATAGGGCGCAAACGTATCACCAAGGAGGACCTTATCCTCCAGCTGAGGGGACCTAGTATGCAGGAAGAAATACTGATGGAAGATCTCTCCCCCAATGGCCAGGTGCAAACACAGGACAGCATTACGCTCAGTCCCATGCACACAACCCACCTACGCAAAACAATGCACAGTTGAACTTTGTGCAGTCGTCCCAAAGTCAACCACACCAGTATGATCAGGAGAAATACCCTCCTAACGTGGTTAAGAAAAGGAAAAAAAAAAAATCCCAAAGGGAACCTTGGACAGGGGGGTAGCAACCAACAGCGCCCACCGTGATCCCAGGCTGGAGGTAACTCCAACCGAAATCAGAACAAGGAGCCAAGCAATGCCTAAAGGCAAGGCAAAAGGCCACCTCTATGAACAAACCATTCTTGTTCAACATGTGGTGAGTACGGGCACTATACTCACCATTGTCCCGAACTCCCTGAACTTAAAAAGCTATAGAGTAACCGAGGACAAGGAGGATCTTCCCAGCAAACTGCGGTGATGCAAGAACCCTTCCCCCATCAAGGGACATTCAGTGCTCAGCAGCAAAACCCAGACGATTCCGAGAAAAGCAACCATGAAATTTACATGTCTGGGGAAGAAATTTTTTTCCAAACTCGTAATCGCAGCTACGACACCCCACCAGACACCAATACGTCAGGGGCTAGTACAAGCATGCCGATTACACCTTTAACCATTCCAAATATTCCTGTAGAACTATTGCCAAAAATGGTCAAAGGGCCTAATAGGCGAGCAGGTAACTACTCCAAAGCGGCCCACAATTATAGCATCGTAGACGATTTAGCTCAGTCACCTACTGCTATGTGTGCATTGGAAGTACTGCAGTTGTGCCCAAAGAAACAGAAAGCCCTAATTTTAGCATTAGGCACTATCGACCCTGCTGATATGCGCATGATGGCTTTTGACTTAGACAAAGCCACCTCTAGGCTTCCCTCCATGGTCGCCTTCCAGATACCAGTATCGGTACAGAATATCACTATTCACCGATGTGTCATTAACGAGGGTGCATCCACATGCATCATGTCAAAGAATGTGTGGCAGAAGTTAGGATGCCACGAACTCAAACCTTCCGTCGTCACACTCAAAGCATATGACAGTTGTCCCTCGACCCCCGTTGGCCTCTTCCAAAATGTACCGGTTTGCTTAGCCGGAAAGACGGTCCACATAGACATCAAAGTCTTGGACGCACATTTGGATTACAATATACTCCTTGGGCAGAGTTACATGTATGCCATGTCTACCATAGCATCCTCCGTCTTCCGCATCATGATGTTCCCCCACGAGGATCGAATAATTACGGTAGACCAGCTGACGCATAGTGAAAAGCGCCCCCTAAACAACACGGATGTAATTCTACCCTATGTAGATATAGCCGCAGATGGTCTTTCACGGTATCAAGAATATGGTCCTGTCCAATTCAAACTATCGTCCGTCCTAGGGTCATTCCTAGGAGATCCTCCCATTATCCCTGAGGTATCGCCCAATGCCACAAGGGCCCCGATATGCATGATGTCCACATCAAGCACCGAGGTTAGTAAGGACATAAACTTAAGCAGTAACGACATCGAGGCATTGGCCACGGCACCCTCTCTAGCCTACACTGCCTCCCAAACCCCTTTCCTCTATCCACCTCCTGGCTTCGTCTCCCAGCAGGTTTTGGTGACACTGGTGTTACCCAACATATCATTGGCATTCCTAGTTTTGTACCTCGTTCCCCCTTCAGGAACACGAGCCACCAACGTTACAGCAGTTGGGTGAAAGCCCCTTAGTCCTGAGGAGCCCTAGCCTACCCAAGAAACGGTCGAAACCACCCCCGCAAGGGAAGTTTCCATTGCGAAACCGGTTACCACGGCCAAGAAAATCGCCAAGAGAGGAAAGAAAGCGGTGACCCCCACCATGCAAGGGGAGTCATCAGCCTGCGCTATATGTGATGTCATAGGCCATCCTACCCACGTATGTCCGGATTTGGATGAGTTAAAACCACTCCTTGGCTCCGAAGCAGGCACCTCGATGTCGCGTTACTATAAAAAGGAACCTGCCACAAAAAATAAAGGCAAGTCGCTGCGTACCAGTCACGCATACACTCTCTGCAACACCTATGGGAATTATACCCACCATTGTCAAGAAATACCATGATATCGGGACACCTTGCACGCAGTCGAACGATCCTATCAGGAGGATCCCTCCATCCATTCTATCAATGACGAGCCGCGTACTATCGTATACTTACAAGAGGAACATAGATTTGTAGAGTGGCCCCCAGTAATTCCCATTATACGTTGTATGCTATGCGATGAACATGGCCACTACATCGAAGAGTGTGCCGCATTGGATCTCATTCATAGATGGTATCCAATCGAAAGGGTTTACTATGTGGGACTACGGGCAATACAATTCACATGTAATATTCCCAATTAGCAGCAGCTAATTGGAAATATTAATTTTGATCAATTTTGTATTATATAATTAAATTATAAATAAAGGTGAGTAGAGGCGGACATAACTCACTCTAAAAATAAATTTCACACCCTAGTAGACACAACGTTGTAACTTAAGTGAGCCAAGGGGGGCCAAAAGGACCACGTAGGGAAGGGGCCCACGTGAACACTTGGAGAGACAGTGCAGGATGAGTTGGCAGCATGGGGGCCAAGGAGGCTACGTTGGATGAGAGGCCTAGGGTTTGAGAGAGAGAGGCCAACGTTATATAAGGAGGAGAGCCTCCTCATTTGGAGCATTCGTTTTTGATGATATTGAGTTGGTCATTTCGACTTCTTGAGCATGCTAGCTGTTTAGCCTATCTGCAACACTGTTTAGTGCATTGAGTGTCTCCGATTGGAGATCTCGCCCTTAGCCCGGGGGGACTTCGAGTGCCTGCTCGGGAAAGGTTATTTCTTCAGCATTTTGTGGGATATTTTGGTGTTTTTTTTTTTTGCGGAGCCATGCATTCATAGAGACTGCGCAGTCACTGAGAGGGAGGATGCAGTACATCTAGGAGGTGTTCCGGATCGGGGTTTTTGCAGGAGATTTGAGCCGATATTTTGAGCAGTGGATCAGCCTTTGCCTTTGGGAGGATTTTGGTGGATTTTGAGGCAGTATTTCAGCCATTCCTATTTAGCCTCTGCGCAGAGCCTTGGAGGCCAGCGTAATTCCCCAAGGGGGTGTTTTTCGGGGGTTGGCCATTTCTGATATGGTTTCTGGGTTTTGTCGAGATTAGTCAGTAGAGGAGGATTCCAGATTTTCATCTCATTCCGGCAAGGGGAGAAGCCCCTAGTTATCATTTCATTTCAGTGGTAGCAGCTACACGGCAGTTTTCCAGCAGCTGGGATGTAGTTCAGAGAGCAGCCATTTTTGGTGTATTCTGAGAGTATTTCTTCACTTGCCTTGAGCAAGTTTAGGTGCCATCACTCTAATCACCTATTGTACTTCATTATATTTCTCAATTTAATAAAATGGCTTAGCATTTCCTCTCTATATTTTTGGATGAGTTGTCGTACATTCTTTCTATGTTATTATATGTCTGTTGCACTGTTATTTTTATATATATTTGAGCATTCTAGTTCTATACCACTTGGTGTGTTTATTTTATACTCTTAGACAGAGTTTGGAAAGGGCCAGGTAGCCTCCATATTTCGTCCTCTTCTTAGAGGCGGCATATCTGGTAAACGCCCTCCCAGTCCATCTCTGGTTGGAGTCTGCCGTGTTTTAGAGATGTCCCTGAAATGGGATATTACAGTGGTATCAAAGCATAGTTCTGGCTCAGCCTGTGGAGCTAGTATTCTATTATACCGGGGGAGAAGCCCTAAATTTGTTACAGAGGCAGGAAGTACAGATATCTTGAGCGTAGGTTGGAGAACACCTACGAAGAGGGAGACTGTGTTCGGGTGGTGGAAACAGAACAGGAGGAGCCTGTGATAGACGCAGAGCAGGAGGAGCCTGTGTTAGACGCAGAGCAGAGAGAGCCGATGGCAGATGACAGTGATGCAAAACAGTTTGGGGAGGTGCTCCTCAGATCAGTACATGATCTGGCGAGGCAGATCGAGATGATGGGGCAGAGATTCACCGTTGTGGAGGCTAGACAGCGTGAAACCCCAAGGGGTTTCCAAATTGGTGAGGGATCGGGTACATCCCACCATTTTCCAGAGCATATTGCCACTCAGTGTGATTCTATCCAGCACTAGGCATCACATGCACCTACACACTCTGCCATGCCCACTTTTCTGGGAGCAGACACAAGGGCAGGAGCCCAGTAGGAGACAGAGCCCGGCCATATGGGCGATTATTTTGCAGAGTATTAGGCATATGGGTAGGATTTCAGGGATGCCCTTCCATTCAGAGATTTTTTTCAGCTCCAGTGGGATAGCAAACCCCGCAACTTTCACAGTGGGAACAGGCACTCACATGACAGGGGCTTACAGCGCACAGTGGGCAGACTCCGTTTACCGACATTTGACGGGTCATCCAAGCGTTCGGAAAAAAATTGGGTGGAGAAGTTCGATACCTCTTTCCAGCTTGACCGAGTATCGGAGGGGGAAACCATCAAAATGGTTACCTCGCACTTGGAGGATGAGGGCACACAGGATTGCAGGGAGTTAGAGGATACGCCTAGTGTGACATAGGACTCACCCTCATTGGAGACCTCCTTGACCATGTCGGTTGATATCGTAGTGGAGAAGGTAGAGCCTACCCCAGTAGAGCCATCCATTGAGGTGATGACCGGAGTCGTGTCCGAGTCTTAGGGTGGTAGCGGCACACGACAGATGGGTGAGGTGTCAGGAGATGTATCCACCTTCGATGAGGCACTAGGAGATACAGAGGTATTGGATGATGGTCACAGACAGCGGTATCATCGGCTTCGGGCAGACCTTCTAGCTTTGAAATGGAAGGCCACGTCAGTACGGGAGGCCATTTTGTTGCAGGAGAAGGAGCTGGAGGGCATGAGAGTGGTTTGTGCCGATTCGGCGGCCAAGTTGGCCCGCATTGGGGAACAACTGGATTCCCTGATGGTACAACCAGAGGACACGTTGGAGCGTCAGATCATTCCCCTTCAGGCATGCATGGACGGGACTAGGAGCATTATTGGGACACCTCTTCCCATTGGAGAGAGAGAGATGGAGTTACCTAGTCAGATCTCATACGTTGACTTGGTTAGTAGGATGAGACGATTAGTGTTGCACAGGGTGCAGCATCCACATGTTGAGGTTGGATGGCAAGAGATTTTGAGTTGGTACTCGGTGGAGTGGGTTATGATGATAGTGGTGGACCCGGGTGTAGTTCAGAAGGAGTTTCCAAGTGCTGGGAATACAGGAACCCCAGATTGGCATTGGGATCTAGGCGAGATCACCTATCATTTCCCAAGCAAGACGGTTGACTATGTCTTGGAGGGTACAGTTGGCCTAGAAATAGAGCATGTGCATTCGCTAGGGGAGTTTCGGTCAGCTCCAGTGGCCAACTAGTTTATGGGCAGACTCCCTAGGTTGTCTTGGTATGACACTTATACATGGGATCACGGGGTGGTCAACATACCTTGGCAGGAGCTTGTCGGAGGAGGTGGCATTGGAAGGCCACCAGATGGCACCTTGTATGGGGCCAAGGATTCTTCACCTTTGTGTGGGGCACAGAGGACATAGCGGAGCCGAGCAGTGGTGGTAACACTACTGACACATAGTTAGATTCACTTCTCGGACCCGTCGGGGAGGGTTTGGAGTGATGATCCATTCGTCGGTGGATATAGCGATGCGACAATGGAGATCATGATACTGATTGGGGGTAGTCTGACATGTAGAGGCACAGCTCTAGGTCATCACATCTAGGGATGTGTGGGAGCCTCTAGCATTGAGCAGTGGACTACCGGTGGACATGGAGTTGCATGGTGGTGTACCGTAGTGTGTGGGACTGCATTGTGGAGTAGGAGTGTCCTACATCACATTGAGAGCACGCAGGGAGTGACCGATGCCTGGACACAGTCAGGGCACGAGACGGTATAGGATGGTACAACAGTAGCATGGGGTATCCAGCAATATACAGGGGTATGCCTCAATGTGCAGTTGCATGTCGAGGAGTACATGGATGATCGGTGGTATGCGAGGGCGTATCGTGCTGCACAGCAGGGTCTTAGAGAATTGCCTCCAGGGAGACTCACAGACAGGGACACCGGGCTTACCTTTGGGGGTATTTCACCCGGGATTGATGGGGTGACAGATGAGAGATACTTGACGGTATCTGTGGGGACTCACGCACCTAACCCTCTTCTACATCACTCACAGGCACAGTCGATTTTGTCATTGTCCTTTGGCACCTTGGGCATGAGCAGCGGGGTATGCGAGGCTCACCCAAGATTTTTGGATGACACTCAGCACACTAGGGGAGAAACTTCTCAGCAGTGGCACTGGGTCGGGGCACTAGTTGACAGCCACAGGTTAGGGGATGAGATGATTCTCTGCAGGGGTGGCACATTAGGCATCTCTGAGCCTATGCTTGGGGAGCGGGTCATGAGGGAGACATGCATCACTTTTTCCTCAGGGCATGTCGAGATCATGCATGATCAGATGATACTGGGTACAGCAGAGGTAGCATCCCAATATGTGTCTGGGCTCCAGACATTGTATCGACACTTTATCGAGAGGGTGGATGGCATATTCAATGCAGATGAGGTGGCAGAGGTAGAACAGGAGGGCATTCCTTCTGTATGCCATGGCGAGGACTCTTCTTCACATGAGTCCATAGGATCAGTTGAGGATGCTTCTGGGGAGCGAGAGCAGTCACGCAGAGATGGTGAAAGTAGACCGGAGTTGCATTCTAGTGTCCAGGGTGAGCAGTCACGAGACTCTACAGGAGATACTCTAGGTGAAGAGTCACTTATGACGATTTAGCTAGAGTAGCAGGTGATGGAGCCTGAGTCGAAAGAGGAGGACACTATTCACATCAGGCACGATATTCCTTTGGGGGAGAGCCAGATGGATGCCCACATTGAGCCGATGAGGGATATGCGGCTTACATTGGGGTCAGCCATTGAGGTGGGGTAGTCAGATGCACTGACATCGAGTATAGTGACAGCCGTTGCAGATCCATGTCCTCTGGAGGTGTTGGAGGTTGATGGGATTGTTCTGCAAGGGGCCTATAGACAGCAGGAGCATGACATTCCTGATCAAGAGTGGAAGAAGCTGTTGGATATGGTGGAGCATCCATCTGTGGGTTGACACAGGGATGAGGCACAGATAAATGTACACGCAGTCAGTAGAGCTGCAGTGTTTTTAGTGGGTAGCACTCTCCAGGAGTACATCGATGGAGCTTGCAGCATATCTTGCCCACTTTGGCCCATTATAGAGAGAGGGGCTTCCTTATACAGGCAGTTTTCATTATCAGACAGGGCAGAGCAGTGGGAGTTGATTACAGGCTGGCGGAAACACTCTAGGCGTGTTCCATATGCAATTGATGTTGCTACATCGGATTCTTCTTCCAGGATGGACTGGCAAGAGATCATGAGTTGGTACCCTCTTGATGGTACGGTATCCTTCGTAGGGAGCACAGTGGAGCAGGGGCCCTTAGACATAGCAGATGTTAGAGATTCCAGCTGGCAGGGGGGCACAGGTCGTCGTTTCTTCAGCACTCCATCCGTTGTGAGCAAGATCGGCGTGGGCGCAGTCACATATACAGCGCAGCAGGGGTCATGGTCTTCGCCTCTTAGAGCATCAGTCATAGCCAAAGGCAATGCGCAGTCCGAGCCGTGGGACTTGGGAGATTATTGGCCATGGTGGCGATGGGATTCGAGAGGATTGTTGGTTGGCTGGTACCGTGAGAGATCAGTTTGGGATCCTGGCATTGAGAGATCCCTTCATATTAGGGTGACGCAAAGGATAGGGAAGATTCAGTGGCGCATCTGGGACCCAGGCACATTTTTCAGTGTCAGTGGGGAGCATCAGCTAGAGAAGAGGCTTGTTCAGGCATTGCTTGAGGACAAGAAATTTTTGGCGGGGAGGACTGTAATATTCCCAATTAGCAGTAGCTAATTGGAAATATTAATTTTTGTCAATTTTTCATTATATAATTAAATTATAAATAAAGGTGAGTATAGGGGGACATAACTCACTCTAAAAATAAATTGCACTCCCTAGTAGTCACAATGTTGTAACTTAAGTGAGCCAAGGGGGGCCAAAAGGACCACGTAGGGAAGGGGCCCACGTGAACACTTGGAGAGACAGTGTAGGATGAGTTGGCAACGTGGGGGCCAAGGAGGCTACATTGGATGAGAGGCCTAGGGTTTGAGAGAGAGAGGCCAAAGTTATATAAGGAGGAGAGCCTCCTCATTTGGAGCATTGGTTTTTGATGATATTGAGCTGGTCATTTCGACTTCTTGAGCACGTTGGCTGTTTAGCCTGTCTGCAGCACTGTTTAGTGCATTGAGTGTCTCCGGTCGGAGATCTCGCCCTTAGCCCTGGGGGACTTCGAGTGCCTGCTCGGGCAAGGTTATTTCTTCAGCATTTTGTGGGAGATTTTGGTGTTTGGTTTTGTTGCGGATCCGTGCATTCATAGAGACTGCGCAGTCACTGAGAGGGAGGACGCAGTCCATCTAGGAGGTGTTCCGGATCGAGGTTTTTGCAGGAGATTTCAGCCGAGATTTTGAGCAGTGGATCAGCCTTTGCCTTTGGGAGGATTTTGGTGGAGTTTGAGGCGGTATTTCAGCCATTCCTATTTAGCCTCTGCGCAGAGCCTTGGAGGCCAGCGTAATTCCCCAAGGGGGTGTTTTTCAAGGTTCGGCCATTTCTGATATGGTTTCTGGGTTTTGTCGAGATTGGTGAGTAGAGGAGGATTACATATTTTCAGCTCATTCCGGCAAGGGGAGCAGCCCCTAGTTATCAGTTCATTTCAGTGGTAGCAGCTACACGACATTTTTCCAGCAACTGGGACGCAATTCAGAGAGCAGCCATTTTTGGTGTATTCTGAGAGTATTTCTTCACTTGCCTTAAGCAAGTTTAGGTGCCATCACTCTGATCACCTATTTTAATTCATTATATTTCTCAGTTTAATAAAATGGCTTAGAATTTCCTCTCTATATTTATGGATGAGTTTCCGTACATTCTTTCTATGTTATTATATGTCTGCTGCACTGTTATTTTTATATATATTTGAGCATTCTAGTTCTATACCACTTGGTGTGTTTATTTTATAATCTTAGACAGAGTCTGGAAAGGGCCAAGTAGCCTCCAAATTTCGTCCTCTTCTCAGAGGCGACATATCTGGTAAACGCCCTCCCAGTCCATCTCTGGTTGGAGTCTGTCGTGTTTTAGAGATATCCCCGAAATGGGATATTACATCACATGCCCACTATGCGCCGACAATCACCTCTTGGAGGATTGTCACAACATACCTCGCTTTCGGCTAGCCCTTGCTAGTCTCCACTCATCCATAGTTCGCCTTTCCCAAGAAGATGACATGGATGCTGAGTCCATAGGTAGCTCCATGACCCAAGCAGAGGAGATGAGTGAGTCCATCATGTTCTTGTCAGCCAAAGAATGGCCTAGCTGGGAACCCTTAGTTACCCCCAACGGCACCTCACAGCAACAGCCAGCGTGTACACTATGCAAAAAGACATACCGTATAGTCGTCCATTTCCCTGACTTAGAAACATTGCGACGTTGGTTCCCTGCCTGGCCTCAGACCAAGCACGATGGGACCCCCATATCATGGATATTTTTCCTGATATGTCAGGGTAATCATTACGAACGACAGTGTACTTATGTCTCGCAGATCCGCCCCACTATCGACATGATTAATGCCGTAGAAAAGAGGCAAGACGACCTCTGGGAATGGCATAAAAGATACATCACTGGCTCAACATCCCCACCACCGCAATGGTGTGTCAAGCCCGATACGACCGCACACCAACTACGTGTACCCCAGGAAAAGTCTAGGATAACATGCAGCCTATGTGATCTGAACTATCACCGAGTCAACCAATGCAGAGAACTCAAGCCCCTCGCAAACAGTCTCCGCATAGTCTCTTCTATCCCTCAGAAAATTCTCTCCAATCAAGAGAATATCACACGCACTTATTGCCGAATTTTCTCACACTTTCATCATACATTTAAGTGTGCACATCTCCCTAAGCTAAGAGCATCTAGAGCAGCATTAAGACAACCATCCACCAAAGAGGGAAGCAAGTCTCAACCTACGATGCGGAAATGGAAGCAGAAGACAACCTCTTCCACGACCGACCCTTTCCAAGCATCCACATCAGGGACAACGAGTAGCGTAGAATCTCACACTATCTACTCTGTCAGCACTGTGATACCGTGCACCATTTGCACTAGCCAAGATCACACACCAGATGTATGCCCGCTAATGAAAGCATTCAGGAAACTCTGTAATAAGAAAAAATTCCACCTACCGGAAATTGACTACCAGGGCGGGAGACCCAACCTTTTGCTCATATAGGACTCAATTACCGAGATCCTCCCCCCGCCGCATTCCAGTGACACAATTCACCATATACGACTTGTATCATCGCACGCCCAAGATATCATTTTAACTGCCCCCTCGTCCCAGGATTTCCACGTTATTCCTGTAGCAAAAGATCAAGGTACCTTACGCTTTTGCATTGATTTCCGCAAGATCCAAAACTTGCATGTCGCCATCAAATTCCTTGATGACACCTAGCCTCTAGAGAAACGCCTAGTACAACTAGAGCTAGTTGACAAAAGTCGGCGATAATCGCTGCAACATAATGAGGCCCATAAGAAAAGGGTGAAAGCATAATTCGACCGCCACATCACCCCTCGCTCATTTTCCGAGGGTGATTTAGTCCTTCGCTATGATGTCGCAAAAGAGGCCTTAGGGCTAGGAAAGTTTGAAACCTTGTGGAAAGGACCCTATATCATCAAACATTGCCTCCAATAGGGGGCATACATCTTGGCAGAACTGGACGGGACCTACCTCACTAACCCCGTCAATGGCTTGTACCTCAAGAATTTCTACCCATAAGGGCCGCAGCAGCCCTTATCCCCTAGGGTTAGAGTACACAAAAATCCCAACACCAAAATATTTTTGACCCAAAGACCTATGTGCCACCATGGATCACCAACTTGAACCCTATTTCATATTTGTTGATGGAGCATCGCGATGGTCTCAAAACTTAGCTGCAGCCGCCTGGGTCATCTACCACCCTGACCGATCACCATTGTGTTCAAATGGCATGTGCATCGAATCAGAAACCAAAAATTAGGCAGAATATGATGTCGTTATCTGACTTATGTGCGAGCCCCTCCATCAAGGCATTCGCCATATGCATGTCTACCTCGATTCCCAGTTAGTAGTATCGCAGTTAAACCAAACATTTGAAACGAGAGACACAAACCTGTTTAGAAAATATTTGCGTGCCAAAATATTAAGCAAACAATTTGATTACATTACATTTTCACATGTATCAAGGAATCAAAACCAAGTAGCTGATCTCATATCTAACAATATCCTAGACTGGAATGCATCGCGAATAAACCCTCATACATAAAAAACCAAAAACGTAGATATCCATCAGCCTAACACAAAATACATAAACCGAAATAGATAACACACCATGTAGAGCCGCAAAAAGATCTCTCATATATATATCAAAAAATATGTGTATCTGAGTACAAAAAATAGTATCGCTGACCCATTAGCTAGCCTGAAGATACAAAGGTCGAACAAAATAAGGGAAGCATCCTCATAACAGGTGCTTTACCTATGTACAAAACTACTCAAGGGGTTGCCCCCTCAAGAGGAGCACCTGGGCCCACCACTGCTCCTGGTGCCACCACCGGAGATGTTGTCGCCACTGCAATAGCTACTCGTCATAGAGTGGGTCGATAATCCCTCTCACGGGCCATCACTGTCTCTAGCCAAACCTCCTCGAAGTCTTCCATGAAACCTCGAGCAGGCATCCCCTGGGTCAAGTGGTCCACTGACCCCGGAAGTCCTCTATAGCAGCCACCTGAGCCGTAGGTACTGCAATGTGTGCATCTGCACGAGCTTTCTCTGCCACAACCTTAGTTGTAGCCAAGCTACTGCCCTCACCAGAAGGGCCAGCACCATACCCGCCAGGTCCACCGACACCACCACTTGGTCCACCTGCACCACCTCCCCCCTGACCACTCCGAGGTCGTGGCGAAGGATCGTGACCCACCAGTCGGGCCACTGGGTGTCCCACCTCACCAACATCTACATGAGTAACCAAAAGAATGTCAGTGTCAATAAAAAAACACATAAGTACATAAAAACTCGAACAAATGTAGAAAAATATAGCACATACCTGCAGGACCCCAAACATAACTGTTGAGTCTCAAATCTGCATCTTTTCCATACACTTTTCTATACCTTTTTCACTCACCTAAACCTCCCAAGTTGTCAATATCATGTGCAAAAGAGAATCTAACATGGTTTTTAATTATATTTTTGTTTTTTCTATTTGATTTAGATTTTGTTCATTCAGCTGCGGAATCTTGCCACTTTCCGCAGCTGCTGCAACTTTCCGCAGCTATTTTGTGAAACTCTATGCTACAGGTGTCTACAAGGAAAAAGAGCCACATGGGCAGGTCAGGAATGACGTGGACATGGTTCGTGTCCTATTGGTTCGAGCAAACTCATCTAAAGAAGCCGCGGTCAAAGGCGTCCACATGGAAGTCAACCATAGAGTCTCATGTTGGCAGGACTCTGTTTCGTGTCACATGAAGATTCATACGACCGTTTCTAAGTTGCGGAGGATAAATCGACATCTGTACATGGCTCCTTAGTCGAATTCAAGCATCCACTCCTCGTAGATTTACTTTCCAACACGGCCATGATCCTAGATCCGTGGACGTAATGGTCTACGTGTTCTCCACCGGCATGAACTTTAGGAGACAGTTGTATTTCTTTTGTTATATATAATGCGTTTGCATACGCATATAGAGTTAGTCGATGTTAGTCTCTGTTATCTTTTATTAGTCTGCTCTGTAATGTGATTACGCTGCACTTGTGCCGTAACATCACCTTTCTGTAATGACTGCTTTTTAATATAAGAAGACTATGTTTTCAACCGAAATTCGTATTTGAAGATCGTTGCCAAGGCTGGTGTAGAGGGCCCCTGCTCAGCTAAGGTTTTGTGCATTAGTGTATAGTTCTCATTTCGTTTCTTTAAAGCTCATTGTGCCATAATCCATTCATATGTTTATACATTGCATTTGCTTCATTTCTGTTTATAAACTTTCATAATTTCCATTTCACTTATGTCTTTCATGTTTTATGTTGTTAATCACTGATCAGTGTTCTTGTTTCAGGTTATAGATAGGCAGCCCAGGCATTTTCATAGCTTTTTGACTAATGACATGGAACTAACATTGTTCTGCTGCTAATTTGCTTTTCATAGTTTCTGTTTAATTTCAGTATTGCTTTGTTCATTTCAGTTTTGCTTATTTGCTTCAGTAGTTAAATTTAGATATATTAAGCTGCTCATAACATCTTCAGTTGCCTCTGAAAGCCACAGCTGGACTGATGGTGAGGGATTGTATTATGAAATGTGTAGTTTAGTATTAGTTTCTTTTCTGCAAATTTAGATATATTAAACTTTATAAACATCTTGATTTATGAAAACCAATTTGAATTGATGAGTGAGGATTGTATTATAAAATGTGTAGTTTAGTATTAGATTTCTTTCTGCAAATTTAGATATATTAAATTGTGCATGACATGTTCAGTTACCTCTGAAAGCCACAGCTAGACTGATGGTGAGGGATTGAATTATGAATGTATGGTTTGATATTAGTTTACTTTCTGCAAGTTAGATATCAGTTACTCAAGTTGTTTATGGTTACTTCCGAAAATCATAGCTGGACTAATGATGAAGGATGAGAAGATAAATTGATGTAATCTGATTTGGATTTACTTTGTTGCAATTTTAGATTTCACTTAAAGCGTGGTTTTTTCTTTTTGTGTTTAGTGTTTGACAAGAATAGCTTGGTTTTCATGTACTAGTTAAGTTGTTTTGATTTATTAGACCAGCAGCCTCTTTTCATTCAGTGACACATTTTCATTTCCTTTCAAGTCTTGTCATTATAAATTTTCAATTTTTTAAAGTTTCAAGTTGGTAAATCATTATAGGGGATATCATTTCCTTGAACAAACATAACCAAACTTGTTTTCATCTTAGAATTTTCCATTTCACTTTAGAAAACCAAAACGACAAAAAGTTAAGAAATAGGTTATCTTGCACATATAGTGCGATGCACTTCATCAGCTTACGATTCCCGGATTGACAAATTAAATGCAGCAATTTAGGACACACTAAATTGACCAAACAATAACCGAAAGGGAGACCAATATCTGGATCACCCTAAAAGTCTATCCCTGCATACGGGTATGGCAAGAACATCTACGATTTGGCCTCAAACCAAGCCTCTGTCATGTTGTTCCAATAACGACCCACCATGCCACCATTGCCGCGCGGCATCACCGGAGCCCAACTCCTCATGAGTGGCTCCCGCGGCCCCCCAATAGGCACCACCACAACGAGCCTCAGCAGCACTACCCTCTCATACATAATGTTGCACAAGATGCTAGCATATGCAAATGACTTGGATCCACTTTGGACCCTATTCAGTTGCGACACCATACCATCAAAACAGAAGCGGGCGAAATCGAAAAAATGCCCGCCCCTCAAAATGGCGTAAAACTCCCACCTATGGGCCCAATGCCCGATGTGAAGCAAACGACCCCACGAGTCCAAAATAATAGCTAGAGAACACCGCTCGGCCACATCTATCACTGATGCAATATTGATGCACCCCTCAGTAAGAGGCGCACCACTGCAATTCCTCCTCCGGAACTTTTCTAGGTTCATTCTCCCAGTAGGGAGTGGATACCTCAGTGCCTCACCCTGAGGCAGTAACTCGATCATGAAGTATATATCTGTCTCCGAAAGGATAATCAAGTTCATCCCCCTCAGTATGAACATATTGCGCCTCCTGCGCCAATGCTATATAATGTAATGTAACAATCGGTCTTGAGACCGAAGAAACTCGTTCTTAGAAAATTTCAGAAGGCCCCATGTGGCCAACTGACGGCGCGCCCCAGCATCAACAGCTAGAGCGGCCTGGATCTCCGGCCAATATCGCGATCTCCACACTAACCTACCAAGAAATAGGCACCCATTAGTACATAGAAAAACATCAAAAGGGGAAAAAACCCAAGTTTTTACAAAACCATTCCCTTTGCACGCCTATCTCTCAGAAGGGCACGCCCTTGCACGCCTGTTTCCTACACAGGCGAGCCCTCGCGCGCAAAAACGAGGGAAAAATAGGCCCTCGTGCATCTGTCCCTCAGAAATGCGTGCAAGGGGGCGCCTCTTTGCCTAGATCGCCCGTGCAATCTAGGGAAAAAAGTCTGTTAGAGGCCGTACAAACCCAATTTGTACAGCCCCCGACACCACCAAATTGAAAAAATCGAAATGCAGGACATCATGGAATTTACCTCGGCATAATATCGCTAATCCATGGTACACAGGCTGACCGCAACGGCAAGAAAGGCTCTGCAATCACCTCTGATCTCCCAAAACTCAGCAAGTACAAATGAATAGGATTAGGGCCATAACCCCATATTTATCGCCCTTTCCCAGTACTTTGGAGGTCAATAACAGGAGATCAGAAGGTCCATTCCACAAACCGTAAGTTGCACCATCATCAATATTCCATGACAAACGAAAGCGATGCCATACATTCGCTTTCCAAAAAAATAATTTTTTCAGCGCCAGTAGGTATGCACCCTCCCATCTTCCTTTCCAAAGTTCATGTCTTTCAATAATATTTGATGAAAAGAAGATGCTTTCACTTGAGGTAGTTGTTTTTGCAGGAAGAACCCGCAAACCATTCACAACACCATCCACTGAAAGTTCCAAAGCAGGTATCATTCTACCCTCAGCATGATAGAGTCCCAGAAAACTTTGCATATCGTGACATCATTTCTCCATCAGAAATAAACCATAGGGTCCTCATACCCGACCACGTTTATCATCACCTCACCCTGCATATGAACACATCCACGTTGGTCGGTAGAGCCTCCCCTCCATGGCGCTCGTCACCCAAAGTAGACCATATATCACAGCACAAGTGACGCCATGGCCATACCATTTCAGTCCGGAAAGCACCTCATGCCCATCCATCTATCATGCATAAGGTCAATTTTACCATTCAAACTCAAAACCCCCTTCCCAGGACGACTAGGTTGTACAAGCAGATTGAAAGCGCACCTCTGCGCATTGCATTTGGCCCACCATACCTCCATTAGCATAATCCCATCTGCGAAATATTCCGCTTCATCAACCCCGCACATGAGACCAACCAATGGGACCCCTACCCCCAGAAAAACATCGTCCTAACACCTTCAATGAGCAACCCTCTTTCATGTTTTGGGGTACCCGTCTCTGTGTTTTGTACAAACCAAACCCCATTATTTTATTCTTTGGGTAAGTGTACAAAGACTGCAAACGATGCCCTTTGCCACTTCGCCCTCATATTTCACCTTTTCTCCCATGGAAACAGTCCCCCATTTCCCTTGGTCAAATTATTTCACCCCCCCCCCCATGCACACACCGTCACGACATTCATAGCCAATTCACACCCGCCCTGGAAGTCCTACCGACTCCAGGGACTTTCCCCTTTATAAATAACTATGACTGCTGCCAAGCTGTGAAAATATACTTCGACCTCGGGCCACTGAATCCCCATCATCCATTTTTAGTCACCTCTCACCAACATGCCTATGTTAAACTCATCACATCTAGGTCCCTGACCCCTCAGGTCGGCGACCCATGGTTCAGTTAAGGCTTCATTTTTGTCGACCCCGACACCTCTTTTCCAAAAAGGAAGCAGTACCTTGGATGACTCCTCCCCATGCAAAGGGGTATCCTCGGGTGGCACTGTGGGAGACATCATTGTCCACAGATGTCATCGATCCTCCTCAAATTCGATCACAGCAAAAGCTTTCACGTCGTGATGGTATCGTACCTTACAACCATTTCACTTTGATCAGATCCGTCGAAGACCCATGCCTCCATAAGCGTCTCTAACAACAATTCTTACATGGGCAGGTCCCAGCCAGTACATATGCGTACATGGCGCAGTGATATGCCATACCAAGATTACCCATATGGGTACCACATTCCACCTATCGTCAAAGAAAAAACGCCCCTGAGGTTTTCAGCAGTCGTTGTCAACAACCACCAGCATCACTACCACAGTAGTGGCACAGACAGCACATGTATCTGTCAATTTTTTTTAACTAGCCATAGCATCACGAGCATGGGACATGCCTGTCTCGTTTAAATTTTGTAAATATGTTGTATATTTTGTCTGCTTGCAGGGGGTCCCTTAGGCCATGGTTATCTCGGAGACGGTGCAAGGTGTTGTCAATTCCAAAATACACGCAGACCTCTCTCTCTCTCTCTCTCTCTCTCTCTCTCTCTCTCTCTCTCTCTCTCTCTCTCTCTCTCTCTACGTACGATACAAAAAAGAAACTATAATGTATTTCAGCTATACAGTTATTCCTAGACCTCACACATTAGGGAGCAACTGTTAACACTGGGAAAATCGTACAGCAGAAGACGACATCAATTAATGTCGAGCCTAAGGATTTACAGGACAGGAACACATTATGGAATCAAGAAGTATTTAAAATATCTAAGGTTTTGAGAAAATCAGATTTGAACTAGTCATAAATGCTAAATTGCACGCTTTATCCTTCGAGAAGAGCACCTTCTGTGTGCCTTTTTTCCCGATAAGCGCGCATTCCTGGAAATGGAAAAAATTCACTTTCCGGGACCACACCAAGCAAAGGATAGTTACTCCTTATGTGAAAGTTGCCTAAGGACAGCCACCAGCGCCTCCTTAGACACTATGTGAGCACACAATGGAATCACACCTCTCCCTTGGGTCACCATCCATCATGTACCAAGGGAGGGAAGGAGGATTTGTAACTCACCTATATAAAGCCACCAAGAGATGAAGAAATGGTGATCACATTGTTATGTTGGCCAAATTTTCCCAAGCAACACCAGCATTGTGTGTGACCCGAAGCTGGAGCTAAAGAGGACTCGATAGTTGGCCACCCAACCTCTTAGTCCACCACAGCAAAGAGAGAGAGGGATACTACATCAGAGGCAGAGCTTGGAAGGCAACATCCTTGCATCGAGACCTATAGCCATTGCCTAGGGGCCCTTTGGCAAGTGGGTAAAATTTCTTCTCTGTTTCAAACGTTTAATAAGAAGAGGCCATCGAGCCATCATTTGCATTATTATCATTTTGACTCTCTATATAGCTTCTGTATATTTTTGTTTTAGTTCTAGGTTAGCTAGAGCATACTTTAGCATATAGTTTTTCACTAAATATTATGCTTTTGAGCTCCCCCACTTTCTGCATGTTACCAATAGTTTAAAGAGTAGACCACACTCTTTAAGCTGGTGCGATTTCGTACACCCATGCGACTAATCCATCATAAAAGTGTGAGTCATAAGGTATATGAAAAAAATTGAGCAAATGGAAGAGGGCAGGTGGTCTAAGGTTGTCTTTAATGATATATTGTGCAACATAAAGAAGACTTGGATGCGGAAAAATAACAAATGGTTTAGTAAATGGGTTATTTGCTTGAACATGTGTCCCACAAAAAATAAAGAGATAACAACTTTTGTTATGGATAAGTTCCACAAGTGTACTTGGGATAAGGAGCTAGGGAGAAAGAGAAATTGCTATATTGAAGAGTTTAATCTCACTCATAATCATCCTAAAAAAAGGTGCATTGGGGTCAATATTTCTTGGAGAGCCAAAATTCTTATTGCTCAGTTACGGACTAATTCTCATCAACTCTATTGTGAAAAATGGTGCTGGAAAAGGCAAAAATAAGTGTGGGAAGAAAGAATATGTATTTTTTTCTCTTTTGTAAAAGTGGAAACAAAGAAGCATTTCATTTTAGAATGCGAGACCTTCAAAGACAACAGATAAAATTATGCAGATATTTTGGCAACTAGCTCTTGGGATAATTTATTCAGCGAGGGGTTTGTCGAGAAGTTGGAAGCATTTATTGTGAGCCTTCATAGAAAAAGGTTTAAATACAAGAATGAGATGGAGAAACAATGTGTCCCATAGACTATCTTTAACCTCATGGAAGTTAAAATAATTTATTTATTTTACGTGGCCCTTAACCCTAAAGTTTTCTTGTGCAGGCACGACACTTAGTTTGAAATAAACTCTAGGCACAACACTTACTTGACATAAATATAAATAAATATGGTACGACCTCACCAAATCCATTTAATAAATAACTTTCCAAACACACCAATTCTTAAACAGGTAGTCTAATGAGGCTGCAAATTTATCTGGAAAACAATGGAAATTTCAGCACAATTTTGATAAAATATGGCGATTGTTTTGGGAAACGGCTGTCAAGTTTCAATATTTTGGGTTCCCCAAGGATTTTTTATGGCATTGAATCTATTTACACCATCAAAAACAAAATTCAAGCACTCCTACGATTAAATTTTTTAGGAAAAAATGGATGAATTCTGACAGATTTTGGCTCTCCAAACAAATTTGTTGCCTTTGTGGACAATTCCATACTAAAATATAACAAATTTCAATTTCAATTATCTCAATTCATAACCAAATTTAAAACAAAAATTAACATTAAAAAAATCTTCATAAAATGGTTAAACATTATTTCTTTGGAAGAAAAAAGACATTGTAATAAAACTTCACCATATACCAATGCTTTCCATTGACCATTATAGGTTGGATTAGAGTAGACAAGTGACCGTTGTCTATTGGTGGTTGAAGATAACTTATCTTTCAAACTATTGGTAGATACAAAAAGGATGGATAACCAGACCAAAAATATATGGATAGTGATAATGGGTAATGATTGTACTTATGTGGTGAAAATAACTCCCTTCAGTGCAACGGTGGCAAAATTAGAGCAACAAAATAAAATGGAGTTCTCAGCAATTTTTCATTGGAGTTATAATCAATTTTAATAGATTTTTAATACACGAGTGAATTCAAAATGGAGAAAAATTAGAGAAACATAATAGGTGTATTTTTTGTTGAGAATTTGGAGGGGTTATAAATTATCTTCTTGATATTTACTTGTGAGCTTGTTTGCTTATGTATTCTTCCTAGTTAATCTTTCATCAAGTCAATTACCAAAATCTACATGACACAAATGTTTTACGCAGAAGTAATACTTTTATTGTAGGAAGGTAAATCACAGATTTACCTTCCTTTCATTACACTTTAGAATTCAGTACAATCCTTGCGATATCTGCACTGCAACCTTGTAAGTATCCGCACTGTATTCTTCTCAAACTGGCTTCATCAATCCGCGGTCTATACTCTTATGTTTCTTCCGCAATCTGTTGACTTCAATCACTTCCACATTATATACCTTTATGTTTATATACCTTCAGTTCCTTCTGAAATTTATATCCTTCAGTTGCTTCTGTTTCAAGTGAATCCACATTCCTCTTAATCGCTGTAAAACCTCAGACAAGTCCGCAATCCTTGTCTTCAAATGATCCGTAGAGCAGTTATATATATAAGTGTATGTTTCATGCTCTTCATACTGACTCACCAAATTGTCTTTAGGCCGACTTGTCCACAGTTTGTATGCCAACATAACTAATACTTTATGAGGTGTTTATTCCAGCATGTTGGAGGTTGTCTATGCTTGACTTTCAATGTCTTTTAGAGCTTGTCTCCCATCTTCTTTGAGGACTATTTGTGAGCTTCGTTACAAGGTATTTGGAACATACTAAATCCTCCATATCTATATGACCCTTAAATACATTTATTCCTAGATGTCATAAACCTAATATACATCAAGAAGAAGTCTATCTACATAATAAAAACTTACTCTCGAAACCCATGAAGCAAGTACACCAAAAATTCATTTTATTATCTTTGCCATCTTCTTTGAATAAATATATAATTACATAGTCAACATGAAGACCAACCTAGTTACACTTTTCAACACTCCCTCTTAACTAGGGAGGTATTCCTACAGGTACATATTTACATTCAAACTGAAGAATCTCATAAGAAAAATCGGATTGGTAATCGCATATGTATAACATCATATCAACCAGCATTGTACTAGTGCAAGGCCTTGACTAACAACCCCATCTCTTCAACGAGACAATGGGCTTCAATGCTGGTGAGACACATGACTTATAGACACGTTCGTCATTGTCTCTCTAAGGTACATACTCCACCCGGGTGTTCCCAAAGTATGACCTTCCTGGACTATTCTTATCTTGGGTAGCTAGCCTTCAAAGAATATCGGTCCCCGAATACTCTTATCTTGAATGCCCTATCACATTCTCAAAGATTATCGAATGCCAGATGATTACCCAATCCTCCATTTTGTCTTCCCAAGACCATAATGATGTGTCTATCTCTCCCTCTCAACCAGGGAGGACCTTATTCCACAAGGGAATGTACTCATCCTTATACAAATAATGTACCTAAGGTCATCCTTAGTAATTACCAATTTTATTCCAAGTAATAAACTTACCATCAGGCTCCCTCTTAACCAAGGACCTCCAGCAGCAATGGTGAGACACCCAGCTGCTCCTGAAGAATTCTTGTTCTCGATGTTATGGATTTCGATATTGAGGAATCTCCAACTTTTAGCTTCATAGGGCACAGATCATCCATCACTTTCAACTTGAGTCATCTCAGCTATCAAAGAGTGATTCATCATAATTCCTTTATCTGGTCCATTTTTATGCCATGCTGATTTCCTTCGAATCATTTCCAAGGATAATACATCCTTTCTCATGATTGGCAGCCCTGCACAAACTTATCTAGATGAAAATATACATATGAACTTTTAGAACAAAAGTTACCTTAGTGATGATCTTTCACCATGACATCTTCCTATAGGTATCGACATCCTTCATACAGATTGACACATCTCCTAAGGATATGTTTTGTCAAGATTCTTCTTATTTACCATACTTCTGTCAGAGTCTACATATCCTCCCAGGAGATCTCCTAGTCACATATTTTTGTCTTTCGGATGATAGCATCCTTTTTGACATGGTTTCATGTCATGATCTCTTCCTTTCTGTACATTCTTTATTCCCAGGAACTTATAACCTTTTTGGTTTCTAGTTCATATAAAACCACCTCATATTCCATGAGGACATATTATGTTGATTTCATCTGTCCGTGCACTCCATAAATAATACTTTTAAATACATAAGTTCATTACCTGTAACCATATAGCATGACATCACAGCATCCAATGTCAGCATATAAATATATACATACCTCATACCTTTTTCCCTTGAGTCATCCTATAGCAATTTTTAGGAATGAATAGCTTCATTCCCTTGGCTTGTTTCATCAATATGTCATCACATCCCATAAGTATGTTTCTATGATGACCCTTGCTCTTGATGACTACTTTTTTAAAGTTTGTCAAAGAGGTTTTTCCCGGAGCTAATTCACCAGGAGCTCCTGCCATGCTTAAATCAGGATGCTACATTTCTTCCTATCATATAACCAACAGAATTCAATTCCTTATTCATAAGTTTGTGTGATTTTACTTGAATCTTCTTTTCTTTCTCCTATTGAGATTGTCCCTTTAGGACCAAATTTCTTGTAATGTCCACAAGTCTTCCACTTTTCCTAAACCTTTTTTTTTCCTTTTGCAAATGTTTGATTCTTTTATCCTTCAACAGTTTTTCCCTTGATTGTCTTTTTCCATCTAGCATGGAAACCACAAGTTGAGTGAGGTAATTTTCTTGTCTATTCGTTATGTTGGCCATCTTATCATCGTTTCCAGATCTCACAGTTGAGATCTTATGAAGATATCCCTATATTATTTGATACCTCAATTTTGTGTAAATCTGGTCTAAGTGACATAACCTTAATTTCTTCAAGGACTGTGACTATTATCCTCATGAAAGGAATCTTGGTAACCCAACTAGCTTATAGATATCCCTACAAAAACAAAGTCATTTAACCAAATTTTATTATAGAATGAAAGATACTTACTTGATAAGTGAAGATAAAGTCTTCAGCTTGATTTCTTCAATGGCGGTGGAGAAAATATGTGTTAGTGCTTTCTCTTTGAATGATCTTCTTCAAGGGTAAGGATTAGATCTTTGTTGTAATGATGATAAAGCCTTCTTTTCTACACTCTTCTGCACTAGTCCTAGGAAATATCAGTTCCTAGTCTTTAGACAATATGCTTCCTTGACCAAGTCTGAGATCCTTTATAGTGATGTTGCTCTTCAAGCAATAGATTTATAGTCCTTCCCTTTCCATAGTAGATCACCCTCCAGACTTCGCACTAGAACAAACCTTTGATGTATTCGAGACTGAATTGTGGTGACCAAGAAACCTTGTAGACCTGCCTCTTCCTTTGCATTGAATGTAGACCTTATTTTCGCACTTCTGCTTCAGACTTGATCTCTTCTTAAGAAAACCCTCGGCTTGCCTGAAATATGCGTGGTAGAGTATACCAGAATTAGAGGTATGTATGCCTCTCTTCATTTCACAAATCAACCTTGTATATTCACACCAAAACAGACACTTTAACTCACACCTTTTATCAGAGAACTTGATCCGAACTTCACAAAAGTATCTGAACTGTTATCTCTCGAAAATCTCAGACCAATCAGAACTTCTTTACTATATTTTCTGTGCAGTCCATGTTGATAATTTGTATCACTGAAATTGCATCGAACTTGTATCAATATCATCGAACTTGTATCTCTGCAATAGCACCCAACTTCTTCTTTGTAAAAGCACCAAACTTCTTCTCTTTGAATTTAATCCCAGACAGTAACTTTTCTCTAATTCCAAAATCTTCTTGCCTATAAGGTGATCATCTTTTTCCATAGCTCTGATACCATGTTGAGAATTTGGAGGGGTTATAAATTCTCTTCTTGATAATTACTTGTGAGTTTGTTTTCTTATGTATTCTTCCTAGATAATCTTTCATCAAATCAATTACCAAAATGTACATGACACAAATGTTTTACACAGAAGTAATACTTTTATTGTAGGAAGGTAAATCACAGATTTACCTTCCTTTCATTAAAATTTATAATTCATTAAAATCATTGCGATATCTGCACTGCAACCTTGTAAGTATCCACACTGTATTCTTCTCAAACTGGCTTCATCAATCCACATTCTATACTCTCATGTTTCTTCCACAATCTGTATACTTCAATCACTTCCGCAGTCTATACCTTTATGTTTCTATACCTTCAATTCCTTCAGAAATTTATATCCTTCAGTTGCTTCTATTTCAAGTGAATCCGCATTCCTCTTAACCGTTGTATAACCTCAAACAAGTCCGCAATCCTTGTCTTTAAATGATCTGTAGAGCAGTTATATATATAAGTGTATGTTTCATGCTCTTCAAGCCGACTCACCAAATTATCTTTAGGCCGAATTGTCCACAGTTTGTATGCCAACATAACTAATACTTTATGAGGTGTTTATTCCAGCATGTTGGAGGTTGTCTATGCTTGACTTTAAATGTCTTTTAGAGCTTGTCTCCCATCTTCTTTGAGGACTGTTTGTGAGCTTCGTTACAAGGTCTTTGGAGCATACTAAATCCTTCATATCTATATGACCCTTAAATATATTTATTCCTAGGTGTCATAAACCTAATAGACATCAAGAAGAAGTCTATCTACATAATAAAATCTTGCTCATGAAACCCATGAAGCAAGTACACCAAAAATGCATTTTATTATCTTTGACATCTTCTTTGAATAAATATATAATTACATGGTCAACATGAAGACCGACCTAATTACACTTTTCAACACTCCCTCTTAACTAGGGAGGTATTCATACATGTACATAGTTACATTCAAACTGAAGAATATCATAAGAAAAATCGGATTGGTAATCGCATCTGTATAACATCATATCAACCAGCATTGTCTAGTGCAAGGCACACAACCCCATCTCTTCAATGAGACAATGGGCTTCAATTTTGGAGAGACACATGACTTATAGACACCTTCGTCATTGTCTCTCCAAGGTACATACTCCACCTGGGTGTTCCCAAAGTATGACCTTCCTGGACTATTCATATCTTGGGTAACTAGCCCTCAAATAATATCGGTCCCTGACTGCTCTTATCTTGAATGCCCTATCACATTCTCAAAGAGTATTGAATGCCAGATTATTACCCAATCCTCCATTCTGTCTTCCCAATACCAGAATGATGTGTCTATCTCTCCCTCTCAACCAGGGAGGACCTTATTCCACAAGGGAATGCACTCATCCTTATACAAAGAATGTACCTAAGCTCATCCTTAGGAATTACCAAGTTTCTTCCAAGTAAGAAACTTACTATCAGGCTCCCTCTTAACCAGGGACCTCCAACAGCAATGGTGAGACACCCAGCTGCTCATGAAGAAATCATGTTCTCGATGTCATGGATTTTGATATTGAGGAATCTCCAAATTTTAGCTTCATAGGGCAAAGAGCATCCATCACTTTCATCCCAATTCATGTCAGCTATCAGAGAGTCATTCATCAGACTTCCTTTATCTGGTCCATTTTTATGCCATTTTGCTTTCCTTTGAATCATTTCCAAGGATAATACATCCTTTCTCATGATTGGAAGCCCTGCACAAACTTATCTAGATGAACATATACATATGAACTTTTAGAACAAAAGTTACCTTAGTGATGATCTTTCACCATGACATCTTCCTATAGGTATCGAAATCCTTCATACATATTGACACATCTCCTAAGGATATGTTTTGTCAAGAGTCTTCTTATTTACCAGACTTCTGTCAGAGTCTACATATCCTCCTAGGAGATCTCCTAGTCACATCTTTTTGTCTTTTAGATGATAGCAACCTTTTGACATGGTTTCATGTCATGATCTCTTCCTTTCTGCACATTCTTTATTCCTGGGAACTTATAACCTTTCTGGTTTCTAGTTCATATACAACCACCTCATATTCCATGAGGACATATTATGTTGATTTCATCTGTCTGTGCACTCCATAGATCATACTTTTAAATACATAAGTTCATTACCTGAAACCATATAGCATGACATCACAGCATCCAATGTCAGCATATAAATATATACATACCTCATACCTTTTTCCCTTGAGTCATCCTATAGAAATTTTTAGGAATGAATAGCTTCATTCCCTTGGCTTGTTTCATCAATATTTCATCACATCCCAGAAGTATGTTTAAATGATGACCCTTTCTCTTGATGACTACTTTCTTAAAGTTTGTCAAAGAGGTTTTTCCCGGAGCTAATTCACCAGGAGCTCCTGCCATGCTTAGATCAGGATGCTACATTGCTTCCTATCATATAACCAACAGAATCCAATTCCTTATTCATAAGTTTGTGTGATTTTCCTTTAATCTTCTTTTCTTTCTCCTATTGAGATTGTCCCTTTAGGACCAAATTTCTTGTAATGTCCATAAGTCTTCCACTTTTCCTAAACTTTTTTTTTTTCCTTCTGCAAATGTTTGATTCTTTTATCCTTCAACATTTTTGCCCTTGATTGTCTTTTTCCATCTAGCATGGAAACCACAAGTTGAGTGAGGTAATTTTCTTGTCTATTTGTTACGCTGGCCATCTTATCATCTTTTCCAGATGTCACAGTTGAGATCTTATGAAGATATCCCTTCATTCTTTGATACCTCAATTTTGTGTAAATCTGGTCTAAGTGACATAACCTTACTTTCTTCAAGGACTGTGACTATTCTCCTCATGCAAGGAATCTTGATAACCCAACCAGCTTATAGATCTCCCTGTAAAAACAAAGTCATTTAACCAAATTTGATTATAGAATGAAAGATAATTACTTGATAAGTGAAGATAAAGTCTTCAGCTTGATTTCTTCGATGGCAGTGGAGAAAAGATGTGTTAGTGCTTTCTCTTTGAATGATCTTATTCAAGGGTAAGGATTAAATCTTAGTTGTAATGATGATAAAGCCTTATTTTCTGCACTCTTCTACACCAGTCCTAGGAAAGATTAGTTCCTAGTCTTTAGACAATATGCTTCCTTGACCAAGTCTGAGATCCTTTATAGTGATGCTGCTCTTCAAGCAATAGAGTTATAGTCCTTCCCTTTCCATAGTAGATCACCCTCTAGACTTTGCACTAGAACAAACCTTTGATGTATTCGAGACTGAAATGTGGTGACCAAGAAACCTTGTAGACCTGCCTCTTCCTTTGCATTGAATGTAGACCTTATTTTCGCACTTCTGCTTTAGACTTGATCTCTTCTTAATACAACCCTCGGCTTGCCTGAAACATGCGTGGTATAGTAGACCAGAATTAGAGGTATGTATGCCTCTCTTCCTTTCACATATCATCCTTGTATCTTCACACCAAAACAGACACTTTAACTCACACCTTTTATCAGAGAACTTGATCCGAACTTCACAAAAGTATTCGAACTGTTATCTCTCGAAAATCTCAGACCAATCAGAACTTCTTTACTGTATTTTCTGCGCAGTCCATGTTGATAATTTGTATCACTTAAATTGCATCGAACTTGTATCAATATCGCCGAGCTTGTATCTTTGCAATAGCACCCAAATTCTTCTTTGTAAGAGCACCAAACTTCTTCTCTCTGAATTTGATCCCAGACAGTAACTTTTCTCTAATTCCAAAATCTTCTTGCCTATAAGGTGACCATCTTTTTCCATAGCTCTGATACCATGTTAAGAATTTGGAGGGGTTATAAATTCTCTTCTTGATAATTACTTGTGAGCTTGTTTGCTTATGTATTCTTCCTAGTTAATCTTTCATCAGGTCAATTACCAAAATGTACATGACACAAATGTTTTACGCAGAAGTAATACTTTTATTGTAGGAAGGTAAATCACATATTTACCTTCCTTTCATTACACTTCAGAATTCATTACAATCCTTGCGATATCTGCACTGCAACCTTGTAAGCATCCACACTGTATTCTTCTCAAACTGGCTTCATCAATCCGCAGTCTATACTCTTATGTTTCTTCCGAAATCTGTAGACTTCAATCACTTCCGCAATCTATACCTTTATGTTTCTATACCTTCAGTTCCTTCCGCAATTTATATCCTTCAGTTGCTTCTGTTTCAATTGAATCCACATTCCTCTTAACCGTTGTACAACCTCAGACAAGTCTGCAATCCTTGTCTTCAAATGATCCGTAAAGCAGTTATATATATAAGTGTATGTTTCCTGCTCTTCAAGTCGACTCACCAAATTGTCTGTAGGCCAACTTGTCCACAGTTTGTATGCCAACATAACTAATACTTTATGAGGTGTTTATTCCAGCATGTTGGAGGTTGTCTATGCTTGACTTTCAATGTCTTTTAGAGCTTGTCTCCCATCTTCTTTGAGGATTGTTTGTGAGCTTCGTTACAAGGTCTTTGGAGCATACTAAATCCTTCATATCTATATGACCCTTAAATATATTTATTCCTAGATGTCATAAACCTAATAGACCTCAAGAAGAAGTCTATCTACATAATAAAAACTTGCTCATGAAACTCATGAAGCAATTTCACCAAAAAAGCATTTTATTATCTTTGACATCTTCTTTGAATAAATATATAATTACATAGTCAACATGAAGACCGACCTAGTTACACTTTTCAACATTTTTAGAACATGTTAGTGTCAATATTTTCATACTGCCCTCAGTGATCAAAAATACTCTTTTCATCATTTTAGGAGTCTCACTCAGAAATTTTTGTCATTCCACCTAGGTCTTCATTCAAAAATTTACTCACTGATGGTAGTCCTAGTCCAAAAACATCACCCTTCCTAAAAAATTCATACTTGTTGGCCCACCTTCATTTCTTTCTGAGCATAATTCAGCCATGAAATTCCCTTTCATCATGTCATTATGTCATTCAGGTCACCATGAAGTCCGGTCACTTAAGGTCTTCATTAGGTCTCTAGGTTTTCATTTTCCAAGGTCTAAATAAAACACCATTTCATTGCATAAGATCAGCAAAAGTATGAGAGTGATCCAAATTATATCCCTTTACCATTTAAAGAGGATTTTCAAGCATGTAAAGATAGTTTTCAAAGTTTTAATTCTGCTTTCAAGTCTGAGTTTCATTCTAAAATGTAATTTTATTCCAAAAACATAGATGTAATTTTATTTTTCATTTATGTAATTTTATTTTTCATTTATGTAATTTTATGTTCATTATATGTAATAAGTACCTACTTCCCAAGCTGCCAACTCAATTCCACATGCCAAACAATCACATGTCAAAATTCAAGAGTTCTCAGTTCATCCACTAATCAAATGTCAAAGAAAAAAGTTCAGAAGTGTAAGGGTATTCTAAAAAGTTTAAAAGTGAAATTTGAAACATTAGCAAAGTGGGTTTCAAAGGCTTAAAATTAGATTCACTCAAGTATATAAACCCTCATGACATCAAAACAAACTTCATTTATCTCCTCCATCCTTGAGCAACCTTAGCAAAATCATGATTTTCAAGTTTTGAGGGTGAAAATTTACAAAACAGAGGCAGCGATGCGCGTTTGCTCTATGCATTGCGCATTTTCTCTTTGCGTTACACGTTTCCTCTGTTTTTTGTGTGTTTGCCCGATTTCTACAGCAAAATCCAGCACACAATTCATTCGACCTACAATCATCACACAGCCTACAATATTCAGCAACAATTCATTCGACCTCTGGCAAGCAAGTAAGGTATAATTCCATCATTCCTCTCCTCTTGAAATCGATTTTGTGGTGTTCGTCTTTGTTGTGAAAGATTTGGTGTCTTACTTGCTTTTGAAACCCTAGTTCACTCTCAATTCCTAATTTCACTTCTAATTTCATTCCCAAAAACCCCCACATTCATTTCCCTTATCACTGTTATTCCTATTTCAACCCCTATATTACATAATCCCCTTTCCCTAAACCTTTCATCCCCAAACCCTAAACCCTAGGCTACTCACTTGACTGGGCTTCCAAAATCCCTAAACTATAATTAAATACCCTACTCCAATTCCCTCATCATTCCTACTCCCTGTCACCTCCCTCAAATCAAAAATCCCTTCCCCCATCTCCCTAAATTTCCTCACACTATTCCCCACTCCCTTTACCTACATTCCACTATCATCACATCTCCCTAGGGTTTCATACTAAGACACCTATGGAAGAACAGAACATAAAATAAATTGAGGGAGAAGAAAGAAAGGAGAAGAAGTCAAGTAGAGGAGGGAGAATCCTTAGACTTGAGCCAACAAATACTAGGGAACTCATGGAATCTCCCATAATTGTGACATGTTTTAAGCATGTAGGTTGTTTTGAATTCTATGACAAATTATAAAGGGCCCAACATCATCCTATGTTGACCATTCTATTCATATCCAATCTCCATGAAAACCAAGTAACCCTTGCTCGTGTCACTTTCACTTTGTCCACTGCCATCATATTAGCTGCCACTGGAATCCCGAATGTTGGGGAAAAATGGTTCAAGAAAACAAACTTGGAGGAGCGATACTATGAGCCATACATTAAACCTAGATATAAGAATGAAATAAAAAGGATTTTTCCTTTCTCTTATCTCTTGGAGATATATGCTCCCATGATAAAAATCATCATGAAATACTTTTCTTGTGAAGGTAGGTTCTCTAGAATTTATACCTATCACATCTGGCTACTTATGCACTTCACAAGGGTCAATATGCTCAACATACATTATTTTCTCTTCTGGAGCATTAACAAGATGGAATTTATTGCCCAAAAGAGAGATTATGGCCACCAAATGCAAAGTATTTTTCACCACTCCCTCATCAAAATCATAGTCCTCCATCACCTCAATCAATTAAACATTTCATGGATTACTTTCATAGATAATGACATATTCACCACTCCACCTATTCAGCATGCCCAAAATGTGCCTTCATCATCTCATACTTCCACATCCATTCCTCCATCTCAGCCCACAGTTCATGCATCATCATCAGATCAATCTCCTTCATCTATTTCACCACCATAATCTCCATCCCACATTGAGACTAGATCACCTAGCAGAGCTGAAATCAATGAGCCTTAAAAGACTAAGCAGGCTAAGATAGAGTTATTAGAAAAAACATACCAGAGAGGTCACAAGGGAATTGTTTTCCCCACAGATTTTGGGAGGGGCCTTTCCTTCTACATCGACAAATCAGGTAGACAAAGGGAAGCAAAAGATGACAGAAGTAAAGATTCAAGCAGAGATCACACATGAGGAGGAGGACCTACATGAGACATAATAGGATTTTGACCTTGTTGACCTAGATGAGCATGATGATGATGAGGACATTAACATAATAATCAAGGAAAAAGAGGCCAAGATTAGAGAGCTTCAAACTAATCTTGACAGGTCTAAATTTGTCATTGACTTTCTTGAGCAAGAGAACTAGTAGCTAAAGACAAAGCACTTCATTGATGAAGTGAAGTACATCAAAGCTCAAAGAGAGGCAGGAAAAGATAAATTCTTACTTGAAGAGGCACTAGAAACATATGGTGTGACTGATGAAACAGAAGAACAAGTGCCAAGACAAAGGCCTGGGACTAGAGGGCTGAAAAGAGCTCTACAACTAGAGAAGAAAAGAGAAGCAGAACTTGCAAGCCAATTTACATTGAATGAAGAGCTTTCCACCATGATCAATGAAGACCGGGAGCATTGGCTTGACAGGGCCAACCAGCATCTTGAGACGCTCCTAGACAAGGAAAATAAAGACAATGAGATTCAGAGAAGGATGGTAAAGAATTATGCCAAAAGAGACAAAATTGCAAGGGCAAATCTTAGAAGAGCTAATGCAAAGATTGAAGCCCTAACCAAGAAATAAGAGAAAATGAGGCTAGATATACTTGTTGAAGCCTCACTCCAAGCCTAAATTACATTATCAGCAGCCATCTCACCAATATTGACAAATTTTGGGGTAATTTATAAAAATTCTAATTTTTTGAGAAATCTTGAATAGCCTTGTGACAGCTAGATTGTCAAACGTGTAGCACCCTAGGCATTGTGCTCATTTTTTAGGAACCTTTTGGCCATAATAAGACCACCAGCAGATGCATAATGATGAATACATGCAGGAAAACCACTTTTCTAGCCTTCTTCTAGACAATTGGCAGTTGAAAAGGTGAAAAAACACTCAAAAAATCAATGTTTTGCCCACTTTTTTTGCCTATGCGGTGCGCGGTGAGAAGTCTTGGGAGAATCAATTTTTGACATGGAAAATTAACTCCATTGTGCAAACTAAAGGCATATTTAGAAATTATACTGCACAATATTTCCAACGAGCCATCCTGAGCCCAATTTGGACATCGAGAAGGCACTCAAAATTAGGTTGCAACATCGATGGCGCGTTTGACAGTTTTTTTATTTTTTCTGAGTTTTTCTGCAAATTGACTTATATCTTGGGGAATCATGCTTTTATCTCTATAAATCAATGATATGAATGTAATTATGGTTTTTTTACTGTTACCTAGGGTAAATACATTAAGTAAATGAACTCAATGAGGTGTAATGAATCAGTTCACAAAAGTTATGGATGAGTCATTTGGACCTCCCTACAATTCAGCTTTCAGCTCAGTTTTTAGTGGAACTGCTCCTCCTCTCATGGATTCGACCCCTCAGGCTCAGAGGAGTTTTTTTGAGGTATATATCATGTATTTTTTCAGTCATTTCATAGGTTGGAATCAGTTGGATGTTGGCATATTGATCAGAGACTCTATTGTAATCATTTTGGCAAGAGCTTAATAAAAGTGTTGCAGCTATTCCTTTGGGATACCTGTGGTATGGTTGTCTAGCATTGTTTCTTCTTATTTATCATTATGTTTGAATGTGTTGTCTTCATAATCCATTGCACTTCTATTGTATGATCGCTTTCAAGTTAGAGAAACATAATTCATCCCACACGCTATGTTTTGGGAAAGTTTTCATAGTTTTTTCATCTTTCTTTCAGTTTAGGAAGAATTCATCTTTTATGCTCTTCCTAGCTCCTCACCTATCTGAATCATTCCATCCCAAGAACCCTAATGTGCTATCCTTCCCACCTATCTTGCCCCATTTAATGGAATATAACCCTAATCCTATTTTCCCTAACCTAGCCTCTTTGACCTAATATCCTCATCCAGCAACCCAATCAAAATCAAATCAAAACCCCTTCTGCATTTCTTACCTAGCCTAAAACCCTAATTTATCCAGCCCTCTTGGCTATGACCTTGTGGAGAGAGCCCTCTTCGGTTTGGTAGGGCTAGATTCCAAGCCAAAATATTTGTCTGTGGTTACCTTGTTGGTATTTCTTCTTCAACCTTATAAATCTAGCGGAGAGATAACAGAACACATAGGACGGAAGCATATAAACGTGCAGATGCAAAATCGTGGGAATAGGCTTCCTACACATGAATCAACCAACGTATCTGAATCAAAATATACATCGATCCAGTCTAGATGGACCCTCCTGTGGCATAAGTGGATATATTCCCTTATTATCTCCAGACCTTGCAAAGATTTTGGATTCCAATTTTGTTTCTGATGGTGGAATTGCAATGGATGTTGTTGTTGTTGTTTTCATGTATGAGGTCGAATGCTGAAGTTTATCGTCTTTGCTGGTTTTTCCGTCAAAACACTGTTTGCCACCCTTGATTTTCTGGTGCATATTGAATTTTATGGCAAAGGGGAATTTCCATAACTCCAACCACTTCAGACTTGATCACACGGCATTAGTCTAATTTGTCATGCTCTGATGCTTTGGTCTCTGGACTGGGATGTGACTGATATGCTGGGGGTCCTTTTCTCGAGGTATTATTTGATTTATCTCAATGTATCCAGGTTGTTCATATATGGAGTGGCAGCCCCTCTTTATGGCATGATCTTTTCTTTCTGACAAAACATCTGCACTCGCCATTTTTGGACATCAGTCTGTGCATGCGGTGTTAATAAGGGTTGGTGGGTTTTTAACATGTGCTTCAAATAATGGTGACATGTACCTAGTATAATATTTCTTTGTTGGGGAATGAAACATTCTTGTTATTTACATTTAAGGACGACTGCAACTATTTAAGGAGGCCCTGACAAATATACCTGATCTAGTCATTGTGGGATATTCTTTTGTGTTGGATCTCACATTTGGGTGGGTAAGTATTTAAGATCTGATAGAATTTTTAAAGTTTCTGACCGGCCGTGGCTTACGAAAGGAATTGCAGAGGTATTCGATATCTTGTCATCAGATACCTCAGGTCATGAGGCACTTATTGCTGCCACGCTGCCTGTGGAAAGGGCATGTATTACTGATATGGATAGGGGGAAGTGGGTTGTCTCACCGAATCATGTTGGTCCATTGGGTGCCACCTCTGATCAAGAAGAAAAAGGAAAAAAGGTGCCACATGGAGGGAGGTGGAGCAATAGACATGGCACTTGTAGCCAATCTGACAGGAACGGAATAAACAAAAATTTCCAAAAACCAGCTTCAGAAATCAAACAAGTGATTCTAAAATACGACGATTTATGGGGCTGAGTGGCTAGCCTTCAAAAGCGAGCATTGATCGGGAGGTGGCTTTTTTCAGACATGGCGGAGGCAGATATGGTTGAATGGGTGAAAACAACGTGGAGTCCCATTTTGGGATATAACCCGAAGGTAAGCCTGATGATGAATTCATGGTTTAGCATTCATTTTATGCACGAAGATGATTGTGTCAATATCCTTTGGCGTACATGGGTGCGGGGAAGAAGCTTTATGTAGCTATTGCCATGGTATTTTGGTTTCAACCTGGTTTTGGAGGCTCCCAAGAACATATTGATGTGGGTCAAGTTATCGTGGCTCCCGCTTGAATTCTGGATGCTCAAGGCTCTGACTACAATTGGTGACTCCATAGGTCGCACAAAACATGTTGACCCATGAATTCGGGGTACAAGTGACAAACGCATTGCATGGTTACTGGTGGAGGTGAGCTTTGCGGGTGGTTTACCAAGCGATGTGGACTTGATTTGGGGGCATCGACGACATAGACAACAAGTGGACTTCTGGGGAGTCCCTTTCCAATCTTTGATATGTCATCAAACGGGTCATCTTATGGGTTGGTGCCCATCCCGACATTGGCAGATGGGGCGCTACAAAAATTCACGACAGGGTTCTCACAGGGGAAAGTCATCACTTGACTCTCGTTACTACTGTCACTCGGGTAAGTCCTCAGTCCCATCTTCTGATTACGATATGTATGGTAAAGATGCATATATTCATGATAAGATTATTATGCCTCTATCTATGTTGGACCAACAGGGGGGACCTAATCAAATAGCTGGCCCTATCATCCATGTAACCCATCCCCATCCTCCGCCATATTTTCGAACAACACACCCTTTGAAAGGATGTCGATATTTTTCCATCAGATAATTCTAAGATCCCTCCACCGGACCTGAGCTCGGTGGGAAAGCTGAATGTGTCACCTTCCATGCCTCCATTGGAATGGGCCTCACCCCCACCCTCACATGACCTGGAGATGGGTGTCCCATCAGACTCCCTGAGGAACACAGATGGGAGTGAGATTGAGTCCCTATTAGGTAACCTAGACCTTGATTTAGCAGCATTGATTGTATTCGACAAAAGGCCTGCAGACCCTCCCATTTTTATCTCCCCGGTCTCGGCCTCTAACATTACTGTGTAGAAAAAAAAATTGGGTCGCGTCATTTCTGTGGGAGGCTAAATACTAAACCTTTATTCCAATATGATTTATATGACTTCCATGGCATCCCTATTTCTTCTATTGATGACCTACGGGCACTTAGAGCAAGCGGCCCTGACCCGGGTTCCAAATGAATTCCATTATATCGCTCAATATCAGGGGGATCAGCGACCCCTCGAAACTTCGCCGTTTTAGAGAACTGTTCACTGATTTAAATCCGTGTATGGATCTATTCCAAGAGACCATGTGTTCGAGGTAAAAAGGTATTGGTACCATGCTTAATATTTGGCCAGGATGGCATGTTGTTGGTATTGATGTTGTTGGCAAGGCTGGGGGTATGTTGGCAATGTGGAACCCAAACTTGGAAAAATTTCGGGCTTACAGTTTTTTCGGGGGAATAATTCTATCTGGGTTTATTAGGGGATTCTAGAAGAAAGTGCATATCATAAATTAATATGCATCCTGTCATCGTCGATCTGTGTTTGGGACCATTTTGAATCATCAAAGATCCTATGTGTGTCAAACCCCATTATGATTGGGGATTTTAATTCTACTTTCTCAGTTTTTGAATCATGGGGGCAGAGATCGTGGCAGGACTCTCTGAATGATCGTATCGGCCGGATTTTTAGTGGACACCATCTAGTGGACATTCATCCTGTTCCTTTGCCTCCAACCTGGACCAATCGCTGGATGGGTGTTGAGTATATACAAAAGAGGCTAGACAGAGCTATGGTTTATGATGATTTAATACAGGTTATGGGGAATTTCCATTCACAGGTGATTGCTGACACTTTATCTGATCATATGGTGATAACCCTTACATGGCAGAAGGAATAGGTTGAACATAGGATTCCATTTAAGTTCAACAGAATATGGCTCAAAGACCCACAATTCAATCAACTAATTATGGATTTTTGGAAGGATGACAATCATAGCTGGGGTTCGGAGGGTTGGAGGCAATTATCTACCAAGCTCCGTGAACTAAAGTTGCGCACTAAAAAGTGGGAAAGGGCTAAAAAGCATGAGCTACAGACGGAACTAAATTCCATCGCTGAATTGGTGGCCAAAATATATGACGGGATGAAGAATGATCCACCAGACCAGCAAACATATGATAATCTGGGGAAATTCTAGAAAAGAAGGATGGAAATCCTTAAAATTCAGGAGGTGACTTGTAAACTTAAAAGTAGGGTTCAATGGCTGAAGGAAGGCAATTTAAACACAAAATATTTTCGCAAAGTAGCAAATGGTTGGAGGCATGTAAACTCTATTTGGAAACTCGAATTGGGGGATGGAACAAAGGTCTGTGCCAAGAAGAAAATCCAGGAGGAAGCTTACAATTATTTCTCTGGCTTTTACAAGGCAGAGGACGATATTGATTATAGAAGCCAAAAATGGGTATTGGATCGTATGATGGTTATGTTTGATGGTGCCACAAATGAGGAACTGGGAAAAACCATTACCAAAGAGGAGATTGAAGCCGTCCTTAAGTGTTTTTCCCAAGACAAGAGTCCTAGGCCGGATGGTTGGCCTGCAGAATTCTTCATACACTTTTTCGAGTTGATGGCAGATGAATTATTGATGGTCACGGAACAGATAAGGCTCATCGGTTTCGTTCCGGGTGATTTGAATTATACGTTTATTACTCTTATACCGAAATCATCTGCTCCAAGGTTTTTTTTTCTGATTATAGGCCGATTGCGTTGTGTAATACCATATACAATATAACATCTAAGATCATTGCACAAAGGCTCAAAGGTTATCTCTCCAAAAATATTTCAGTGGAGCAACATGGTTTTCTGCGAGGACGGTCCATTCACGACGTTGTGGCAACTGCCCAAGAAGTGTTACACTCGGCTCACTCATGCAAAATGGAGGCTTTGATAATGAAGGTTGATCTCTTTAAGGCATATGACTATGTGGATTGGTCTTTTATTAAAATTTTTCTTTTAAAGTTTGGGATATCATTGCAGAATATAAGGTGGATTATGGCTTGCATCTCGTCTGTAAGGTATGCAGTCATCATCAATGGTATGCCATTGAAATTTTGTATTGCTGGAAGGGGGCTCCGGCAAGGATGTGCAATGTATCCTTTAATATTTATTCTCATCATGAACGTTTTCAGCAAGCTATTACTGATGGAAAAACAAGCTGGTTTCTTCTTGGGTTTATCCTTCTCCCCTTTGTTTGTATATCTCACTCTTTATTTGTAGACGATTTACTTGTTTTTGGCCGGCTTCTAAGGAATCAATGGTTCTATCTCCATTACATCCTCATTCATTTTGATGTTGCCTTGGGACTTCAAATTAATAAAGGAAATCCTTTATGATATATGCATATGGTGACATAAATGAGATCAACTTTATACCAGAGTTTATGGGGGTTCATGTCAAGTCACTTTCGGATGGGCTCTTATATCTAGGCTTCAAGTTGAAACCATGTGGATATAAGACGGTAGATTGGTTGTGGCTGGTCGACAAGTTCAAAGATAGAATTATTAAATGTATCCATAGATGGTTGTCATTAGGGGGAAGATATATACTAATTTAATCAGTGTTATTACAGTTTGTGGTCTATTGGGGTCATGTCTTTCACTTCCCAGTGCACACTGTTTCTCGCATTAACGCGGTCATATCACAATTATTTTGATATGGTGCCTCTAAGAACAAGAAATTGCATTTATGCACGCTGAATCAAATTTTGATTCCGAAGGAGGCTGGTCGATGGGGTCTTCTGGACGTCAAATATTTTTCAAATGCCCTACTCATAAAATCCTTCTAGAGGGTCAATAACTCTGGTAGCATAAGGTTTGATCTAATTCACTTGAAATACGTGGAGGGGGATACATTATTACAGTTGTACAGGGGATCGATTATCATATCGAAAAGTGAATCTGTCATATGGAAAAGCTTCAAGAAGGATATGTCTTTGATTGTTGATAGATTAGTGTAAATTTTCATAGATGTTCTATGCTTGATGCAACTTTACTTGTATCCCCAATATCAAACAGCAATCACATAAACAAGAAAGTAAAATGTTGATAGAACATACCAGTAGATCGACAGAAGACAAGCCAAAAATTACACTTAACTTGATCAGAAAAATATATGTGTCGTGGTGCATTACGGCGGTCAACGGGATGCTTCAACCAACAAAGTCTCAATATGGTCAGCCAACCAGAAGTGTCACACAACCCTCTGAGACAGCGATATCAGTCAACAAAATTCAACGATGTCCTAGTCAACGGTCAACGCAAAACAGCAGCAGCAAAAGTCAATGCATCCTGGTCAAAGTTAACGGTCAACCTCAATTTCTATGCCAATAAATTTGGACTACAGAAATCGAAATTTTTACCAAGTTTCGGGTCAGTTTGACCATGCGTTGACCAAAATCAACGCTAGTCAAATCTGCGCTGAAAACCCTAGGTCGAAAACAGAAAATCCTTTTGTTGCTTTTCCCACGTGTGGAGAAGAAGAGACTCCAAGTGATGATCCAACCAATCAGATGCAGAAAGAGAGAGTATGATGAGTGATGGATGAAATGACCTCCAACGTTGACCTATATATATCCATCAGTGAGGGTTTATGACACATATGCTGGGGCTTCAAGCCTACATTTCAATTCTAGCCGACCTTGCACATAAGTGGAATAAATTGAAAATAAATGTTCTGCTCATTGGATCAAGATGATATTTAGATCGATCTTGCACCTCTCCAAAAGAGGAATCCAATAAAAATTTGGCATCTTCATCTGAGCATCACAACATGGAGTTTGGACCTAGTTGTCCAAAATTAACACTCCCTCTCAACTAGGGAGAAACCCATCCACCTGTGCCATCCAAACATCGTGCGTCATCCCGTCGTAACTTGCTTTGTTGGCTTCTTTATTTCAAAACAAAAGAGGGCCAGTCACAAAGACATCATTCTCAGCTGACAAATTCAGGCCAGATATCTGAAACCTCTATAGGACTCAAAAGAGTCACATACCAACCCGAAGTTGGCTTACCTGACCTGAAGTCATTTGGAGGTCTGAAAACTCACTAGACTTGATCCCATATCAAGTGGTTGGACATGTGCCATCCTAGACATAGAGAGTACAGCAATATCTGATGCGTCCATTGATCTTTGCTACTGGTCTCTAGCTTTTCCCACCTCACTGGCCAAATGAGAGGTACTTCCCATGAGTCCGAGACCCAATGGGTAGGATGCATACGGGGCACATATCATGAGAGGTGAACCAACTCAACATCATAATGGTGGGGCAGAAGCACGACAAGGTTCGGAAAGCCTAGCCCCGTGAGTGCTTATAGCTCTGAGAAGCTATCCCCAAAGCCCCCCAGAGCTCCCAGAGGTCATCATCCAACAGGACCCTCAGCATAGGGTCGTTCCACAATACCAATATTCTCACGGAAGGTTAAGAAATTAACCTTCCCCGAGGGCTTTCTGAGAATGTCTGCGACCTGCTCATCAGTTCCTATATGATCGAGCCTTACAACGCCTCGTTGTACCGTATCCTGGATAAGTGGTACCTGATATCAATATGCTTGGATCGATCATGGAACACGGGATTCTTGGACAACTGAATCCCACTCTGGTTATCACAGAGTATCATGGTGGTATCTAGCACATGCCCGAACAGCTCACTAAAGATATTTCGCAACCAAACTGCGTCACAACAGGCCATACTCGCTGCAATGTATTCAGCCTCAACGGTGCTCAAAGCCATCAACTTCTACTTCCTGCTCATTCAAGATATCGAAGTAGACCCAAGTGAGAAGCAGAATCTCGATGTGCTCTAGCGATCCACCACACTGCCAACCCAATCGGAATTAGTATATCCATGGAGTGTCACGCTCCCGGCAGTGTATCTCATCCCATGGTTTATCGTGCCCCGAAGATATCTGAACATATTCTTGGCACCAACCCATTGAATGTGATGACGTTCAACCATATGTTGACTCAAAGTGTTCACTGCAAAACATACGTTCATACGGGTGTTCACTAAGAACATCAGGGCCCCTACGAGTTGATGATACTCAGTAGGATTTTCTAGCACAGGCCCAGTAGCGCTGCCACTCAACTTCTTAAAGTTGAGCTCCATTGGTGTCAACACGGACTTACAGTCCACCATTCCAAATATTTCCAGAAGCTTCACAATATATTTTCCTTGAAAAAGGAAAATCTCACCAGGTCTCTGCCAGACCTCCAGGCCTAGGAAGTAGTGCATCAGTCCTAGGTCCTTCATCTCGAACTCAGAAGCGAGCTCCCTCTTACACTGATGAATGAGAGGGTCAGCACCTGTCAGGAAGAGGTCGTCCACATACAGTACCAGAATGAGAGGCTTTTCTCTATCAACCTTGAAGTAAAGGTTCAGATCAGCATTACTACGAGTGAAGCCCAGCTTCATCAAGTAGCTATCTATCCTCTCGTACCAAGCTCTGTGTGCTTGCTTCAACCCATAGAGGGCTTTCTTCAACCTACAAACATGGGTGTCTCGATCGTGGACTTCGAACCCCAGAGGTTGCTCCACATACACCTCTTCCTTTATCACACCATGCAAAAATGCGGTCTTCACATCCATCTGATGAAGATTCCATCCTTGCGTAGCAGCAAGGGCTATGATAGATAGTATGGTGGTATATCGGGCCACAGGTGCAACGAATATTGCCTTGAACTTTTCAGCAGTACCATCATATCCATGTTTGATCTTATAGAGCCATTTCGAGGTGACAACTTCTTTGTCGTCCGGTCTCGAAACCACATACCAGACATCATTCTTCATAATGGACTCATATTCTTCGTGCATAGCATCCTTCCAAACTTGATGCTTTACGACTTCCTCAAAATATCCAGGCTCGGATTTTATGATTGTACTCATGGCTGCTAGATACCCTTGGTATCTATTCAGCTTCTTGCTTTCACGGAATTTCCCCCTTGGGGTCATATGTCTCTCGGCATCCTCGAGAGTGTCCCTGAGCCATGATGGTTTTCTCTTCATTGAAGGAGGTTGATCAATAAGGTCCATCGGTCCTTCAACATCGGGCATTGTCTCATCCTTCGGTTCTTCTTGATTCCAGCCCTTGCTTCCTGATCTTCCTTAGATCTCGAAAGATTGATTACTTTCCTCAAGGGAGCATCTTCGTCAAAGGTAACATCGTGGCATATCTCCACTTCCCTTTGACCAGGCACATAGACTCTATAGGCCTTCGAAGTTTCGTTGTAGCCCACAAACATTCCCTTTTTCCCAAAAGCATCTAGCTTGCTCCTCTTCTCCTTTGGTACATGAAAATAAACAGGAAATCCAAAAAATCTAAAATGTGAGATGTCGGGTTTATTTCCAGAGAAAACCTCTTTGGGAGTTTTGGAGTCCAGAGCGGAATGCAGGCATCGGTTTTGTATGTACACAACAGTGTTCACAGCTTCTCCCCACATAAACTTCGGAAGACCTTAGTCACATAGCATGGCACGGACAACTTCCACAATGGTCTTTTTCTTTCTTTCAGCAACGCCATTTTGCTCAGGAGTATATACGGTTGTGGTCTCCCTCTTGATGCCAACTTCTCTTCAAAAGTTATTGAACTCGTTCATCTCATATTCAATGCCATTATCGGTCCTCAAAATCTTGATCTTCTTCCATGTTAGATTTTCCACCAAGGCTTTGAAAGTATGGAACCACATGAAAGTCTCATCCTTCTTCTTCAAGAAGTATATCCAAGTTTTGCGAGAGAATTCATCTATGAACGTCATATAATAAGAACATCCTCCCAAGGATGTCACGGGCAGCATACCAGACATATCAGAATGTATCAATTGTAAGACATCAGATGTATTTGTGACACTTGAGGGGAAAGGTCCCCTTGTATGCTTTTGTTCGGCACAACCCTGAAATACACCTTCATGATTATTTTTGAACTCGGGCATCCCCGTCACCACCTTCCTTGCTTCGGGAAGGGCTTTGTAGTGAAGCTGTCCAAACCTTCGGTGCCATAGTTGAGTTTGTCAGATAGTATCACATGTCATCGCTCCCAGTGGACTTCCTCCAACCTGGTAGAGTGTATCGACTCTAAACCGAATCATGATGGATTCCTTGAAACTCTTCTTCCAAATGCGCACCTTCCCATCAATGAATACCACATTGAAAACTTTGTCTTCCATGGCCGAAATAGACACAAGGTTCTTCAAATCAAGTACATATAGTACATCTTGCAAACGAAGGACTTGCCCTTGAGACAAGTGGAGGGTCATAGTCCCAGTCCCTTTCATAGGATATGTGGCATTATCTCCAAGGATAATTTTCAAATTAACATCCTTCTCAAAAATATCAGAAAGTGTTTCCTTGAACCCAGTGATGTGCCATGAGGCACCACTATCTATCAACCAAACATCCATAGTGTCGGGTGGAGATGCAGCGGAGATGGCAGATATAAAAATGAATCATTTCTTTTATCATCAACAACATTAGATTCCTCATACCTAGAATTTCTCGACCTTTTGAAAGGTTTCCCATTTCCACCAGAGGGAGCCTTCCTCTTTCCTTTGAACCTGTTGTTCCTTTGATTGTCATTCCTCTGGTTGTTGTTGTTGTCATCATCATCAGGAGAATCCTTCTTGAAAGGGCATTGTCTAGCATAGTGGTCGGTCTTGTGACATGTGTAACATTTTCCTTTCTTTCCTTGGGCCCCTGCTCTTCCTTTGTTCCTTGGACCACCATTGTTCTTCTTCTTAGCATGAGCAGTGAAGGCAGCATTTCCTTCATTTTCATATTCCTTCGTCATTGTCTCTTCTTGTACGCATCTCGATAGTACTTCGTCAAAGTCAGGTATCACATTGTTATTGAGAATGGTAGTATTGAATACATGCCATTCGAAGGAGAGACCTCCAAGTGCGGTGAGAACCATTTCTCGACCAGCTATTGTCTCCCTAATGGCCAGAAGATTATTTATGATTTCAATCAATTTTAGAAAATATGATTAGATGGATTCATCCCTGCCTTTCTTCATATTCTTGAGTTGGTTCTTGAAGAAAATGACTTGATTTGCATTGTTGGCCTTGAACAGGTTGACCAAATTATCATACATCTCCTTGGATGTGCCCATCTTAGAGATGTAGGCTACCGGACTCTTATGAATAGAATCCTGGATCATTAGGTTTTCTTTAATTTCCCCCTTCTTATACTTTGATTTGGTGGCAGCAGGTGCAGTGGATGGAGGCTCTTGGATTTTACCTTGCACATAGTCCATGACATCTCGGTCTTCCAACATAAGATCCAAAGTCATCTTCCAGGGATGGAATTCTTCCTTCCCAGTCAATTTGTCATCTGCTTTAAAGCCATTATAGTTTGAGGTACCCATGCTCTTCTTCGGTGATTGCTACAAACTTGGGCTTTGTCTTCACCTCAGCTCTGAAACCATGTAAATTTTCAGGATGTTCTATGCTTGAAGCAAGTTTACTTTTATCCCCAATATCAAACAGCAATCACATAAACAAGAAAGTAAATTGTTGATAGAACATACCAGTAGATCGATAGAAGACAAGCCAAAAATTACACTTAACTTGATCAACAATATATATGTTGTGGTGCGTTACGGCGGTCAATAGGATGTTTCAACCAGCAAAGTCTCAATACGGTCAACCAACCAGAAGTGTCACACAACCCTCTCGGACAGCTATATCTTTCAACCCAAAGTCAACGAAATTCAATGTTGTCCCAGTGAATGGTCAACGCAAAAAAGCGACAGCAACAGCAAAAAGTCAACGTAGCTCGGTCAAAGTCAACGGTCAACCTCAATTTTTGTGCCAATAAATGTGGACTGCAGAAATCAAAAAAATTGACCCAGTTTGGGGTCAGTTTGACCATGCATTGACCAAATTCAACGCTAGTCAAATCTGCGCTGAAAATCCTAGGTCGAAAACAGAAAAACCTTTTGCTGCTTTTCCCACGTGTGGAGAAGAAGAGACTCCAAGTGATGATCAAACCAATCAGATGCAGAGAGAGAATGTGTGATGAGTGATGGATGAAATGACCTCCAACGTTGACCTATATATATCCATCAGTGAGGGTGTGTGACATATCAGTTGGGGCTTCAAGCCTACATTTCAACATTTTTCCCATTTAAATACATAGAGATCCCGTGATTCTATCCCAAATCAAAGCTCAAACAAATTATACATATTCCTTAACATGAATTTTCCAGGATGCATATCTGGAGAAGATGTTGTCAAGAGGGAAATTTAAAAAAAAAAGTAATGTACATGCCATTGCCATGTAATCTTATGAATAAAAATTTTGTTGAGCACACTTTGAACTAATAATGTTAGAAATAATATTTTTGAGCTCCTATATTATAATTTAATGGTAGTTAATCTCTATGGTAGATTGCTCGGTCTGTGTAATAAATGTGCTTGTCCTAAGTTAATTTCGCATGTAGTGAAATTCATCTACAGAATTATTCATTAATGGAGAATACCACTGTCTAAGCATTTTGTGATCTCGTCTACTTCGGATTCCTGGCTACCTTTTGGCTTCATAGAGTATTATGACCATTCTGTAAAAAAAAAAACAAATTGTGTTAATAAATTTTGAGTACCATGGATATCCTATGATGCGCTAAGTTTTCAACGGGATAGCCAACGATTGCTATGAGATTGAAGGAGAGAATGAAGATGATCACCGGATAATTATTTAGAAACTATAGAAAACATTGTAATAGGGAATTCGTTCAACGTGCTATGAAGAGTTGAATGAAAAGGTTCGCAATGTTCATAACAAGTGGCAAAAGAAATAATAAATTAATTTAATTTGTTGTTTTTTTTTTTGAAATTGAAAACTTACACTTTTTATTTCTCAAACTCTCAATTTAATCCATTTTATTGTGATTTAGGCAGCAAAGAATATTATAAGAAAATTAAATCTAGATAGTGGAAATTAAAATAAAACATCACGCCTTCCAGTAATGCATATACTTACTTGCATCCAAATTGGGCGCTTCATTTTGGGCATATATTCTATAATTCTATTATGAAACTAAAAATTTAAAGAAAATAAGGTAAGATAAGATAATTGTGTTTATGTCCAACTATTGACCATAAAGTACGTCAAAGGAACTATTGGGTACAATGATGCCCATAGAATGCGGGAGAACAAAACCGTCTCTTATAAAAGATAAAATGCATGAAGTATAAAAGATACAATGCATAACCATAAGAGATACAATGCATGAACTGCACTAGCAGAGAAGATCCATGAGCTAATGGGTCTGAGGATCAAACTCATCTCTCCTAACATCTGAGGCTTAATGAAGAACACTGAAGAAAACTCAACAAACTTTGTTGGCTCGATGAAGAGCTAGTGGAGAGTGTGGATTGTCCACTAAGTCGTTGCCTGGGGGAGTTTGCATGTTGCTGAGGTCTGGAGGACCTAGTCCGTCTCCCAAGAACGGATCTGAGACGGATTTGTTGATGAGATCTTATGTGGCGAGGTGTGGTCCCTTGGATCCTCACTCATCTAGAGTCTGGATATATACTAGTATTAATCAGTCTCTTGGTGCTTATGTCTGAAGGTAGTACCCTGAAAGATGGTGTGATCCTTTGTGTGGGCTCTAGTCTGATGGGAGGCTGAAGAATATGCGCTTAGAACCTAAGAGCCTCCTACATATATAGGGCCAAACATCTCTAGTTGGGATACCTGAAAACATCGGCGAGGGTTTGAGAATCTTTGAACAAGCAATGGAACCTTCCTCTGATCTCGTAGTAGACAAGATATCTAAAAATGAAGTGTACCTCAGTCTCCACTTCTTGTAAATGGCATACCTCGCAGACTCTATCTAGTCTATCAATATGGTGGTTTGTCTCTACCCGAAGTCTATGAGAACCTACTCTGAACTGGCGTAGAGAAATGCGAAGAGCATACATCTAGTGGTGAAACGTATGCTGGGGTCAAACAATGAGCTCGTCTCTCAACTCCAAAAAGTGTTCAACGTAGAAAGCCATCCTTAGGTGCAAACCTCCCAGAGGATTGACCTAGGTGACTTGGACGAACTACTTGTAGATGTCCTCCTTGACGATCTTGTTCAACTCATGTCTAGTAGGTAAAAGGTGACCAAGAGCATCTAAATAATATCGAAAATGAGGGAGATGATCCAACTGAATGCCCGCTGACTCTAAGAGATCTAAAAGTCTTGTAAACCAATATCTAGCCCAGCCTGAGGGAATAGAACGGGTAATAGTCTCAAAAGAGAAATATGACAAGTAAGGATATTGATCCCTACTCTTTATCGAGTCTACAAAGCCCCAGACACGATGCAAGAATGAAACTAATTTGAAGACTTTCTCAAGCCGAAAGCGATGAGCTCCAAACTCTGCAAGGATGATGTGTTGAAGAATTGTGTGTTTGCATCTAATGATGCAGTGGAGAAGAACAATTTGGACTCTCAGCTGAAACCCAATCTAACGGTCCCCAAATATCTGAGCCATATAGAACAGTGGGACGGATCAAGGTGTCCATGAGGCTCATCTTGGACGAGTTGTCCTAGAAGTGATGTCGAAAACACTGTCTCTCGAGAAGGTCTAAGGATCCATATGCTTTGTTGATCTAAGGTTGAAGCCCTGGTCGCAAACGGAAGCGGGGATCTGAGAATTGCACCCCCAAGTAAGTGTACACTTTGGTGATATCAACCTCCTCCCCTTTGAATAATAAGTGAAGCTCCAAAGTTTTCTTCACCCTATTGAAGATCATAACCTTGGTTTCACCCAGGTTGATCGTCAATTGTCGAAGATCACAAAACAGAGCTAAGGCATCCAGCTGCCTCTGTAATCCTTTTAGGGATGAGGACAGGAGGACCACGTCATCAACAAAGAGTAGAATAGATATCAGAACCTAGTGAAAAAGGCAACTATCAGTGTCCTGGATATGCTCATGTAGAAATGCCTCCAACTCATCAATATAGATCTGAAACAGGGTAGGGGACAATGGACAACCATGTTTAACCTCAATAGTGCATTAGGTGAAATCAGACATCCCATGATCCATTCGAATACGACCAAGGATAGACTCATATAGGCGCATAATAGTTGTCAATAGGGTCGCAGAGATGCCAATATCCGTGAGTCTCTATAGTAAGGCTTCCCTCGGAAAATATTCAAAAGCTTGATGAAAATCTACGAAACAATTGTAGACTTTCGAAGAGCGGTGTCGTGCCTCCTCAATCATGGTAGAGGGAGAAGATGTGGTCTATGGTCTAATGAGTCGGTCAAAAACATGCCTGTCCCCTAGCTCTGAGTTGTCTCTGCTCAAGGTCATTGGAGAGCTTATTATGTAGAACAATAGCATACAACTTCGAGAATGTGTGGCCCACCATGATCGTTTTGTAGTTATTGGGATTTGAGCTAGAACCTAATTTGTGGATCGAATAAATGATGCGGTGTGACCATGCTAGTGGAAAACCTTCACGTACAACATGGTTGAAGATATCATCCAAGTAACTAACCAAAACACTGAAACTATGCTTAAAGAACTCTACTTGGTAGTCTTCCTCATTGGTTGCGCTATTGTTGTTCATCACCCAAATGACCTCAATAATATATCTTTGAGGATATGTAACAGAAAATGGTGGGGAGGTGACATGAATTTAGGCTTTCCCGAGAATATCATAGAAGTTGGAAGTGTGACAGAACATGGATGTAGGGTCGAGGTCAGATGGAAGAGGGGAGTGTCTAGGAAGGATGGTACACCAAAATTGTTTAAGGGAGCGGGCAAGGAGAGCAGAAAGTTCTCGTCTTCTATGAGAGATAAAGAGTCATTTCTTGCGACAGAGGAGACGATGATAAGAAGCGTTGAGGTCGGAGTAAAAGGATTGAGAGTGTGTAAAAGCATATCGAAGTTCTTGATAAAGAGTCTTGCATTCGTCATCGTACCAATTTTTCATGGGGCAAGATCCAACTTCTGGGGAGATGGAAGTGGAACGAGTGTTGTGGGGAAAGGATTCGAGTGTTGCTTCCGAAATGGCAGATGAAAGACAAAAGTATTTAGTGGAAGCAAAATCAAGCAAGGAGAATTGGGTCTTTAATGGGAGCATCTTACGTAGGGTAGCAGAGAAGATGTCAGGGTTACCCTCGTCAAATCGAAAGGTGGTTGAGGGTGGGCCCTGAGGGGAAGGGTGGGGTGGAAGGGGAGGGTCAAACCGGAGAGAGAAGGAAAGAAGTGCATGATCGACAAGGGGGATGGGGGAGACCGAGAGATGGAAAATAAAAGGGAGCAAGTTCTGGCTAGCGAGGACATAATCAACTACAATCGCACCTCCGCCATATGGTCGGCATGAGAAAAAGTAGGAGTCTGGAAACAAGGGAGACCATTTAAAATCAACAACTCCTAGGATTCCTCCAACTGCAATAGATGCTTACCATAAACTGTAGTGGGCCCCAAAGCATCATTTGACATCCAGTGAAGCCTACTAAATCTAGATCTAACCACTGGGTACTAAACACATCCTTTGATCGAACATGGAGAGAGATCTGGAGATCTCTAGTATGAACATTGAAGTCACATAGGAGGATGGCTTCCCCGTCAGCAAAGTATTGGGTGATGTCGATGTACAAGTATATAAAGAGGTCCCCATTTGAGGCATTATGTGTTGATATTTGGGTAGGCATCGGATGTGCTCTAGCTACGAAATTTTGTGGAGGGGCTAGAACACATGAGATTTCCAAGACCCATAAATCATTTGGATAAATTTCACCTAGAGCTTAAGTTAGTCAAATAATTAATAATTTTAAATGGAGTCTAAGTTAAAACTTAGGGAAATAAAATAATTAAAGTGAATTAATTTAACATGTGGGTGAGAATGTTCTAAGTGACGAAGATCAAGTCTTCTCTAATCTTAGCCGTCGACAGGAAGAATCAACAGGAAAAGTATAAAGGAAGGCTTGAGGGTCATTTGGAGAACACACACAGAGACTGAATTTAGATATTGAATTCTTTTGGTGGAGCAGTGCTCAGATAAAGATCAGATCTGAGTAATTCGATGCAATAAGGGGCAATTCAGCAGCGGGACTTGAGTCTAAGGCCAAGAATACAAGTGCAGAGAGGCATATCAACACTAGGAGAGACGGCACAACCCTTGAAAGGGTGACGTAGAGCCAGCCGGGCTCACGCAGAACCAGAAGGGTGACGCAGAGCCAGAGGGGGTGATGCAGTCACTTGAGCAGCTGCGCTGGGGTTTTTGTGAGGCAGATCGAGCAGCCATTCAGCAAATCGATTTCTAAGCTAGGAAGGCTCATGAGGAGGGTGACATAGCCACTAGAGAAGGTGATGCAGTCTCAGCACAGAGCTTACTGCAACCATCGTTGTGTCGCACTGGGGACAACGCAGTCACCTTGGGGTTCTTCATTCTGCTATTGGAACAGCCAAAATATATGTCTCCGAATAGATCTACCTCTGCCAAGGATTTTCCCTGTTGGGTGCGCTGGATTTGGCACCCTAGATTGTATTCAGAAAGTTGCATAATAATATAAATCCTCAGAACTGCTGCATTAGTTTTCCTGCATTGGGTTTTTCTGGGGACAATTTTCCAAAAATAATTGTGTCCTTTGTCTGAATGCTTCATTTATTTGTCAATGCTTGATCTGTATAGTTGTGTAGGTTGTAGTGTATTTACATCAATATTTTCTTGATGTATTCAGAAAATAACTTGTTAAATTAATGAGAACAAGTAGGTAATGTAAATCGGATTTCTACAATAGGACTTTTGTAACTTAGATTCAGAAATTTTCACATGGTATCAGAGTTGTGGCAAATCAAGTAGAGTTGAAGCCATCAGCGAAAGGACGAAGAAAAATTCGTTGTAGGAAGGCATTTGTCCCGAGTGACAACGTTGAACCAGAAATATGCACAGGAAGGGGTGAAGCAGTCACCAGAGGGGCTCACGCAAAGCCTGCATCAGCAAGCTAGGGTGAGTTGTAACTGCGCAGAGGCAACGCACTGCTTGTTGGGTCAACGCAAAGGTTTTGAGCCTCATTTTTTTTGGTTGTCGTCGCTGGAAGAGCAGTACGAATTTTATTTTGGACTTGTTGGTGGGTCACTGTTTCTATTGGTCCAGAACAATGTCTAATGGGGCAGTGGCAAAGTAGAAGGAAGCAATTCCTCATAAGACTTCTTGCCAAGAAGTCTAGATCCAATGCTAATCAGTAGCAAAGAGTGATCAAAGAGGAGTGTTTCGACATCAGTTGGCAGAAGGATTTCCGTAAAGGAAATCGAGATTCAAAGGGAGCTTGTTCCTTATAGGGTTTCTAGTGCCAAAGAAACCTAGATCCGAATTTTGCTAGGCAACAGCAAAATAGGGAAAAGAGAACTAGTTCGACATTTTCTTGTTGAGCAAAGATGGCCACACATGCACTGAGGGATCAGGATAGGTTGGATGGAGCATCCAACTGTCATCTGGAAAGCCATGATCCTGTCAGTTTTTTATGAACATCGCATCAAGGATCATGTCTTGAATGCAGTTGTTGTTCATGTTGATGTTGATCCTCTCAAGAAGCACGAGGAGGCTCAAATGAAGGCAAAATGCTTGATCATGGACGGAGTCAAGGATCATGTGATCCCACATATTGCTGAGAAGAACACAGCAAGGGAAATGTGGACTTCCTTGACCACTATGTACCAGGGAACTTCCTTCCAGCGGAAGATGTTGTTTGAGAATCAGCTGAGACTGTTTCTGATGTATAAGGGAGAAGAGATCGACCCCTTCCTTATCAGATTGCAAGTGATCCGAGATCAACTAGCTTCTATAGGGGCTACACCAAATGATGGTCTTATGGTCAGGATTGCCCTAAATGCAGTCTCTGAAGATTGGGAGAACTTTTTCCAAGGTATTTTGGATAGGGCTGCTCTTCCAAACTAGGAGGATATGTGGGCAGCTCTTCGACAACAAGAGATCAGAAGGTTGACCAAGGCCGGAAGCAACAACGCAAGGATCAAAATCAAGGAAGAAGAGGAATATGTGGCTCTCGCATCTAAGGGACAACATGGGTAGCAGAGAAGGAAGAAGGACCTCTCGAAGGTCAGATGCTTCATGTGTGGAGAATTGGGACATTTCGCCACACAATGTCCTCAGAAGAATAAGGGAAAAGAAGAATCTGACTCGAAGGTTGCTGCAATGAAGGACAATGAAGGGGATGATGATGATTGTGCCATGAGTGTTCATGTGCCTCGAGAGAAGAGGTGGGTCAACATTGATCCATAGTTCTTTGAATTGTAGTGTAAACGGGCGGGATCCTTGAGGTGCCCAAACACTTGGATCACATACGGCTACGGGAGCCCTTAATGACAGTAGCAGAATGACGGATGTCAGTTGGTGTGAAAGATGATGGAGCGACAGTGACAGAGCTAGAATGCTAAAGTCTAAAGTAGCGCAAAGCAGAGGCAGCCGCAACAGCACAGTGCACAAAGATGCAATGCAGTGCAGAGCAGTGCTTACGCAGTGCAAAGCATCAGAGGGTCAACGCAGATTAGCAGCAAATGGAGCTTCACCATCGAGATGCATCCAGACTGACTTGTATGTCAATATTTTGAGATGTCTTTTTAGTTGCTTAACTCTCAGCAACTAAGTTGCAGTGCAACAGTTAGCAGTGTGAAAATTCTATAATGGAAAACCCTACTGCAACTACTTATTAAATTTCTTCTATTGCATTGTCAAACACAATTATTTAACATTTCTCTTGTGTTAAATAACAAAATAAAATATGTTGGAGACTTCACAATTAACAAATCACATATAAACATAGCACAAGTGATCATACATAGACACCGTTATTTTTGGACAATTGTCCCCGGAAAAACCCAACTTGGGAAAACCGGTGCAGCAGATCTGAGGGTTTCTTTATTATGCAAAAATTCTGAGTACAAATGTGTGATTGTAAATGTGAATCAATCACTTGAAGAATCCTGATGAGAAAACGCTAAGTGAGACAATTCTCACATCACCGTTTGAGTTCTGGTACTGAGCTGCACCCACTCTGATTGGCTCTGCGTGATTTTTTCACAGTGACTGCGCCATTCACATTGTCACTGCGTCATTGCTTTTGCTGCTTGTCATGGCTGCTTCTGTGCTTGCTGTTGTGTGAGTCTCGAGTGCTCCTTCCTTCCCAAAATGTCCTCCTGACACCAGATGAACCCTCAGCTGCTCCTTCAACAGAAAATGAGAACTCTATCTGCTTCTCTGCGCTGGCCCAGCGTAACCGCTGTTAGGGTAATTCTGCACTGAAGCTCTAGCTCCTTTCTCACTTCTCTTCTTGTACTCTCTATGCTTCAGAATCCTCTCTCTTGGAGATTTCACCTTCCCCTCTCTGCAAAATGAGAATCACTTCGATTTTCCTCTCCCTGAAAAAATCGAACTCTTGATTCTTTCACTGTCTAATATGTATTCCATACGCCCCTCACCCTCCTCCTTTTATTCTTCTGTTGAACCTTCAACGGCCAAGATTAAAACATAAACAAGGGCTAAGATTAACTTGGAGGTGATCCATGACTTTATCTAGAAGATTCACACTTGATTTAATTAACACTTTAATTAAGCAGTTTCCCTAAGTTTAGACTTGAAAACATTAAAAATGATTAATTAATTTAATTAAATTATCTCTAAGTGGAACTTTCCAAAACCATTTCTGGGTTTTATGGAATATATGTGTCTTAGCCTGTATACAAAATTACAAGGCTAGAGCACATTCGATGCTACCATAAATCAACACTCCCTCTTAGCGAGGAAAGTGCTCTAGCAAAACAACTCAATGTGCCACTGCTCTAACTTCCGTAACATCTCTGATGTGTTGTTGATGTTGTTCATCAACACTGCATAGAAATGTTGCAACTGTATTGCTGCTGACTCTACTTGTCGTTGTCAATTGCCACTGTACTACAACTCCCTCTAAATTCTACAACCATGTTGCTGCACTGCGTGAGCACCACTCTGCGTTGCGTTGTCTCTCTGTGCATTGCACTGCTGCTACTCATCTGCTGTTGTTGTTGCTCATCTATGTTGTTGTTGCACTGCTAGTACTGTTGCTAAGGATCCATTTCTTACTTAAATGGATTTTCAGTCACACCCAGTTGTTCCCTGAACTGAGTGAACTTAATTCTCCCCAAAGCCTTAGTGAGTATATTTGTTGTTTGTTCGCCTGTGGAAATGTACTGGAGTTGTACTGCCCCACGCTGAACACAGTGTCTGATAAAATGACATTTGATGTCAATATGTTTGGACCGATCATGAAATACTACATTTTCAGAGAGTTTGATACAACTATGATTGTCACAGTAAACGCTAGTTGGCTCCATCCTGCTTCTGAATAGACTCACAAGAAGTTTCTGAAGCCAGATTGCTTTGCATGTAATTGTACTAGCTGCCATGTACTCTACTTCTGCTGTGCTCAATGCTACTGATTTCTGTTTCCTGCTGCACCATGACACCATTCCTAAGACAACGCTGAAACAGTACCCAAATGTACTTTTCCTGTCCACCAAGCTACCTGCCTAATCTGCATCTATGAATCCATTGAGCCTGACATCCTCTCCTTTGCCATCTCTGATACTGAATCTGACTGTTCCTCGTACATACCTTAGGACGTGCCTTGTTGCGGCCCATTGCACTCTTTTAGGTTCCACCATGAACTGACTATGAGTGTTGACAGCAAAGCAAATGTCTGGTCTGGTGTTAACCAGATACATTAATGACCCGATGAGTTGTCTATATAAGGTGGGGTCCACCTTTGTATCTTTAGATGCATCAATCTTTTTCCAATTGGTGATCATGGGTGTGGCCATGGGTCTGCAATCCTACATTCTGAACCTCTTCAGAATTTCCAAGGCATACCTCTCCTATCCCATGAAGATATCTCCATCCTTTTGACAAACTTCCAATCCTAGGAAGTAGTGCATCAACCCCAAATCCTTCATGTCGAATTCAACTTCTAGATTCCGTTTGCAATCCTTGATGAGCCTGGATGATCCTATAAGAAACAAATCACTAGTACCAATAGCTCATCCTCTACCAACAAATAGTAAAAATTGAGATCCGCATCACTCTTGAAAAATCCCATCTTTTGCAAATAGCTATCTATCTAACCATACCATGCTCTTGGAGCCTGCTTAAGCCCGTACATAGCTTTCTTTAATCTACATACATGAGACCTCCTTTCATGTGTCTCAAAACCCTTTGGTTGTTCGATATATACCTCTTCCTCAATTTCTCCATTCAAGAATGTTGTCTTGACATCCATTTGATGAATCTCCCACCCCATTGTGCATCTAAAGATAATACAGTCCGGATGGAGGTATATCTAGCAACTGGTGCAAAGGTCTCCTCCTAGTCAATGCCTTCCTTCTGAGCATACCCTTTTGCCCCAAACCTTGCCTTGTATTTTTCTACACTACCATCTACAGCATATTTGATTTTGTAGATCCAACGTGATCCAACAACTAATCTGCTTTGAGGTCTGGGTACGACTTCCCAGACATCATTTGTCATGATAGAAGCATACTCTTCTACCATGACATCTACCCATACTTGGTGTTGAATAGCTTCCTGGAAGCTGGTAGGTTCCTCTAATTGAGCCACCAAGGCCTGGTACCTGTCAGGAGGTCTGCGCTGTTTCTTCCCATCCCTGGTAGTCCCAATAAAGTTTTATGCGTCCCTCAGTATTCGCTGAGCTTCCCTGCTGATCCGACCACTGGTGGAAGATTGCTCTCTCAACTCTTCCTCCTGATCTAACTGCTCTTCTGACTATGTATCTTCCTGATCTTCCTCTGTGAAGATGTTGGTACTTGTCCTTGGTACCAAAGTCTGTCTTTTTGTCTGTTCTTCTTGGTGCCCCTGTTGTTCTTGGACCAAGGGAACTTCTGCAGTTTGATCCTTTGTCGACATATCACGTGATTTCTGAAATGCTCTATCCTCCATGAACTTAACATCGTGTCTTATCACAACCTTCCTACTGTCAGGAATATAGATCCTATATGCCTTGGAGGTGTCACTGTACCCTACAAGATACCCCCTTTCTGTAGTTTGATCTAGCTTGCTTCTCTTCTCGCTGGGTACATGACAGTAAGCCATGCTACCAAATATCTGAAGATGCCCTAACTCCGGTTTCTTCCCTGTAAAAGCTTCCTCAAGAGTCTTCTTACTCAAGGCTCTATGAGGTATCCTGTTCTAGATATACATTGTCGTATTGCAGGCTTCAGCCCATAAATATCAGGGTAAATCAAGGTCAAATAACATGGCTTTGGTTGCTCCTACAATTGTCTTGTTCTTCCTTTCTGCAACACCATTCTGCTCTGGATTGTATGGCGCAGTCCACTCTCTCCTGATACCCTCATTTGCACAGAAATCTGTGAAGTCCCCATCTATGTATTCCCCACCATTATTTGAACGCAATGTCTTGATCTTCTTCCCCATCATGTTTTCAACAAGAGCCTTGAATTCTTTGAACTTTTCAAAGACTTCATCTTTTGTCTTCAGGAAGTAGATCCAGGTCTTCCTGGAGTGATCATCAATGAATGTGAAAAAATATTTGCCACCTTTGAAAGCGTTAGTGGAAATTGGTCCACAGATATGTGAGTGTATCAATCCCAAAATGCTTGCTGCCATGCTTTCACTTTTGGGAAAAGATGCCTTAGCGTACTTCCCAAGTACACATCCTCAGCGCACATCATCATGCTCCGTGCTGATTACAGGTGCCCCATCAACTGTTTCTCTGAGCATTTTCAATGCACCGTGATGTAGGTGCCCCATCCTTCTATGCCAAAGTTCATTCAAGCCTTTCTTGTCTTCGAGATTACTACTGACTAGTACCATCGGGGTTTCGATCTGCAACCTGTATAGTTTGTTGCTTCTAATCCGGATCCGCCTTGTTTGCTTCCCACTGGGATGCTTGACATATACTTTCTTTTTGATAAAGAGTATGTCATACCCTTTGTCCTGCAACTGGGGTACTAAGATTAGGTTCATCCCAAGCCCTGACACATGTAGTACATTTGTGATCTTGACACTGGTTCTGGTTTCTGGCTGAAACACTACGGATCCTCTCCCAACTGGAGTGCACTTCATGTTATTGCCCATAGAGATCTAAAAGTTCATATGCTCTTCCCTATAGCTCGAGAAGTATTCTCGCACCCCAGTCATATGAGTTGAAGCCCCGCTATCAATATATCAGATTCCTGTAGATATTGAACTTGATAGGCATGTATCATCCTCTTTTAACCTAAAGGATAAGACATCTAAGTCTGTCATACTTATTTGTGCTTCCTTTTTTCTGTGCTGCGTCCCCTCTGAAGCTTCTGGTTTACGCAATCCCTTTTTCTGACTTTGTTTCCTTTGGATCTGACACCTCTGATACCATGTGAAAATTATATAATGAAAAACCCTACTGCAACTACTTATTAAATTTCTTCTATTGCATTGTCAAACACAATTATTTAACATTTCTCTTGTGTTAAATAACAAAATAAAATATGTTGCAGACATCACAATTAACAAATCACATATAAACATAGCACAAGTAATCAAACATAGACACCGTTATTTTTGGACAATTGTCCCCAGAAAAACCAAACTTGGGAAAACCGGTGCCGCAGATCTGAGGGTTTCTTTATTATGCAAAAATTCTAAGTACAAATGTGTACAAATGTCAATCAATCACCTGAAGAACCCTGATGAGAAAAAGTTGAGTGAGACAATTCTCACATCACCTTTTGAGTTCCGGCAGTGACCTGCACCCACTCTAATTGGCTCTGCGTGATTTTTGTGCAGTCACTGTGTCACTCACGTTGTCACTGCATCACTGCTTGTGTTGCTTGTCGTGGTTGCTTTTGTGCTTGCCACTGTATGAGTCTCGAGTGCTCCTTCAACAGAAAACGAGAACTCCATCTGCTTCTCTGCACTGGCCCAGTGTAACTGCTGCTAGGGTAATTTTGCGTTGAAGCTCTAGCTCATTTCTCAATTCTCTTCTTGTACTCTCTATGCTTTAGAATTCTCCCTCTTGGAGATTTCACCTTCCCCTCTCTGCAAAATGAGAATCACTTCGATTTTCCTCTCTCTGAACAAATCAAATTCTTGATTCTTTCTCTATCTAATATGTATTCCATAGGCCCCTCACTCTCCCTATATTCTTCTGTTGAACCTTCAACGACCAAGATTAAAACATAATCAAATGCTAAGATTAACTTGGAAGTGATCCATGACTTTATCTAGAAGATTCACACTTGATTTAATTAAAACACTTTAATTAATCAGTTTCCCTAAGTTTAGACCTAGGAAAACATTAAAAAATGATTAATTAATTTAATTAAATCATCTCTAAGTGAAATTTTCCAAAACCAATTCTGAGTTTTATGGAATATGTATCTTAGCCTATATACAAAATTACAAGGCTAGAGCACATCCGATGCTACCATAAATCAACAAACAATGGCAGTGTTATGGGCAGCATGATGCAGCATTTGGGAGGGAGCTGCAGTATAGATGAGCCAGTAACAAGTGGCAGTGTCATGGGCAGAAGTATAGAAGGCAGCAGCGCAGTGGATGAAGGGCAACAGTTCGAGCATCAGCAGCGCAGAGGACCAATGCCATGGATCAAGGTGATGTTTCTGGTATTGAAGCATTGCTAGAGCACATTCCTCGCTAAGAGGGAATGTTGATTTTTGGGTAGCATTGGATGTGCTCTAGCTTCGAAATTTTGTGGAGGGGCTAAAACACATGAGAGCTCCAAGGCCCAGAAATCGTTTGGAAAAATTCCACCTAGAAATTAATTTATTCAAATAATAAATTATTTTAAATGGCGCCTAAGTTAAAACTTAGGGAAATAAAATAATTAAAGTGAATTAATTTAACATGTGGGTGAAAATGTTCAAAGTGACCAAGATCAAGTCTTTTCTAATCTTAGTTGTCAATTAGATATTAGATCACGATTGTTAATTTATCAACAGGAAAGTATAAAGGAAGACTTGAGAGTCACTTGGAGAACACACAGAGACTAAATTTAGAGATTGAATTCTTCTAACAGAGCAATGCTCAAACGAAGATCAGATCTGAGTAATTCAGTGCAGTGAGGAGCAGTTCGGCAACAAAACTTGAGTCCAAGGTCGAGAATACAAGTGCAGAGAGACAGATCAACACCAGGAGAGACATCACAGGGCTTGAGAGGGTGACGCAAAGCCAACAGGGCTCATGCAGAGCCAGAAGGGTGACGCAAAGCCAGAGGGGGTGATGCAGTCACTTGAGCAATTGCGCTGGGGCTTTTGTGAGGCAAATCGGGCAGCCATTCATCAGATCGATTTCTAAGCCAAGAAGACTCACGAGGAGGGTGACGCAACCACTAGAGGATGTGACGCAGTCTTAGCACAGAGCTTGTCGATGTCATCGTTGCACAACAATGGGGACAACACAATCACCTTAGGGTTCTTCATTCTGCGGCTAGATCAACCGAAATATCTGCCGAGGATTTTCTCTGTTGGGAAAGCTGAATTTGGCACCCTATATTGTATTCATAAATCTACATAATAATATAAACCCTCAAAATTGTTGCACCAGTGTTCCCTTCTTCATTCTGTGGTTGGATCAATCGAAATATCTGCCGAGGATTTTCTCTGTTGGGGAAGCTGAATTTGGCACCCTATATTGTATTCATAAATCTGTATAATAATATAAACCCTCAAAATTGTTGCACCACTGTTCCCGCATTGGGTTTTTCCAAGGACAATTGTCCAAAAATAAGTGTCCTTTGTTTGAATGCTTCATTTATTTTTCAGTACTTGATCTGTATAGTTGTGTGGGCTGCAGTGTATTTACATTAATGTTTTCTTGATGTATTCAGAAAATAACTTGCTAAATTAATGAAAACAAGTAGGTAATGTAAATCATATTTGTGTAGTAGGATTTTTGTAACTTAGATTCAAAAAAATTCACATTATGGATGGCAAATGGTGAAGATTGAGGGAACGTAACAAACTGCAATGTGTACATCCCTTGGAGGAGAGACTTCGACGCTAATCCAAATCCACATAAACCTGGCGAATTCATCTTCGGCCACCAAAGATCCCCTATTTCGAAGTGAGTCACTAGCCAAACAAGCAACTCCACCTAAACCTCTTACCCCGCCCGAGCTCCTAGTCTCCTGCCTGGAAACTGAAAACCAATGGTAACCAGCGATATCTGGGAGAGGTCGAACAAGGCTCGCATGAGTCTCAATCACTAATAGGATGCCTGTTGATTCGAGAGCATCGTACAAGACAATGACCAAAAAGATCCATTGCCATTCCAACAACGAATAGAAATCCATGTACCCTGTCGTCTCCCCAAGCGGGTCCCTAATTTGGAACCTCCAGTTCGGGGATCCCACCCAAGTGTGAAGGAGTCCCGAAACACTGCCCAAAGATTCTTGATAACTACCCATTTCCCTATCTGTCGTGCTACCATACCCTGCTCTCTGGATTGTTTAAGTTCCACAACCTATGCTCGAGTGAGGTCTTCGCCCAAGAAACCCTGTTGGGAAGAGGTGATAACTTATGCTTAGCCCTAAGGGTGCATAGTTAATCAGATGTGGTCCATAACTTAAAGAAGAAAGTGGAGTCGTAGCCCAACCAAGGTCTATCCAAAGCTATATTGGGGATGAGTAGTCTTTAAGCACAGCTTTTTGGAAAATAAAAAAATTTAATATATATATATATAACAAACAAAAATAAACTTGTTTTTCGGTTTAATTTGTTTATAATCCGAGAAGGATTCATTGAAATCACAAGTTTGATAGGTGAACTCTTCACAATTAAAGAGTTTGAAGGGATTTTGAGGACGCTAAAATTATATATGCAATCAAAAAACCAATTTAAACAACACAAATCAAAATTTGGCCACAATTTTTTTCGTCATATTCCAGCGAAAAACATGTCGGAAACTCAAAAAAAAAAATTGCACTTAAAGACTACTATCGAGACTAAAGGTGTCCCAAAGAAACCTAGCCCCTACTTCTATAGGATCTAGAGAGAAATAAAGTAAGGGAAGACCTCTCACCTTGAAATTCAATTCTCTTGCTCAGCTGGTGCATTCTTCCACAAATTTTGTTTGTACCACCTCCTCAACCACTGCAAGAGGGGTAGGAGTTTTAGTTATATCCTTCCCCAAACCACCTATGCCCAAGAATTGATGTGTCTTAGTTTCTTGTTAGACCCATTGGAATCAGATTTCTTCCTGCTTGCTTTTAAAGTCTTGAATTTATGCATGCAACATCATTTGGATGATAAATAATTTCTTATTCTATGTTTTTCATGTAATATCTTCTTAAGGGATAGATAAATTATCCCCTTAATCCTCTAGAACTTTGGAAGAGAGAATGTGTCTTTCTAAACAAAGATTGTTGTTTTCAATTTCAAGAAATTGCATTTTCTACCAAATTTGTTTTACCTGCCCTAACCAGAATAAGAAATCCCACTCCATGGTTATATTACTCCATGGTATATTAGTCAAGCTGTAAGTTTATGCGTTTTTACCTACGGAGTTGTCTAACGAGACACCTAAACAACCAAAACTGGCCGAAATCCAAACCAAAAAAATTTAAGAAATCTTAAAGTAACAGTGTTTAAATCATGATTTTGATGGTGAAAATGGATTCAGCACCATAAAAAACCTCGGCACCTAAAATATTAAAGTTTGATAGTAATAAAGTGGATTTACAAAAACCCGTACCGGATTTTCCATGATTTTCAGAACGAAAAAGCCATCTAGTTAGACTATGGCTTTTACCTAACCTGTCCAGAATAAGAAATCCCACTCCATGAAATCCCACTCCATTGTTATACAAGTCAAGCTGTAAGTGTTTTCATGACCCTCATCGACTATTTCTCAAAATTGGGACTAGACTAATTCAAAGAAAGAATTGAATGACGTCCATTTCAAAGTCCATCAAAAGTCCTGTAACAAGCTCGGCATTTATCTAGCTTTGGGCGAGCGTAACTGTTGGGTCACCTTTGGTTCTAAACGGATCCAAACGATAGACTGCAACAAGCGTGAGGTAGACAGAGGGAACTGAAGCTGGTCTTTCCTTCCTGCCGCAACAGAGAGCCTCGAGGGGCAGTGGCCTCGAAATCGAACCCCGGAATTTCGAAGCCGTGAAGGAGCCCCGACACCTGTACCGGCCTTTCCTTCGTACCAAACCAGCATATGCATGCAGAGTATCACCCTGCCAGATTATGCATGCAGAAAGCAGAGAAATCGCGACAAAAACAGACCATCAAAGAGAGAGAATTGACGATTATCTGGAGAACGCGAGAGTTCGATTCCAGTTGCCTGACAAATTCCTCTCAAAAATTAAACGTGTGATCTCTGGAACAATTCTCACACAGAAAATTGCATTCGCATTCTGGGGTTTCAGAGGCGCAAACTTCCCTAGAGAACACGAGAGTTCGATCCCGGTTGCAGAGAAAAATCCAGTTGGCTGAAGCCCTTCGTCTCTGATAACCAGATACACGATTGTTACTGCAGATGATCCACGAACGACCCTCAACAGATCCAGCGACTCGCCATTGTGGGTTCTAGAATCTGCAATCGGTATGAACGCCTAGCTCTCCACGAGGACTTGTCGCTCTGATCAGCGAAACTTACTGGATTCTGAATTGTGATTGCTGCAACAATTAACTCAACAAAACAGCGAAACCCTTGCAAGTGAATCCCAGAAGACACCACAGGTCTCTTTCAAAAAATCCACCCTTCTCAAGATATCCAAGAAGGGAAAAGATTTATGAATCGTCGTCCCCAAGTAATCGTTTCATCCAACTGTCGAATTCCCATCAAAAGCATTTATCAGTACTGCAACACAACATTTTTCTTGGCTTAGCTTGTTAATACATGCCTTTTTCTGAGGGTTCTCCACTAGATAGCATTCACAAAGGCATCACTGATCTCTGAGGTTTCTTTTGAAGCAAATATACAGTGCTCTGCCAAAATAACCAGGATTCTTGTGCCCAGGATTGGGTTTGAATCAGATTGAATTGTTACGTTTCTAGAAGCCAACTTACCCAGTATTTCGATAGAGAAAAAAGTGAAGCTTGTCGGAATTTTAAAATCACTGGAATTACCAAGAGTCCACAATACACTTGTGAGATAACGCATGTTGGGGGTCACACGCAGCTTATAAGAGGATTTGTTCAGAGGCTTTGGGAATAACCGTATTCTGCAAGTACAATGACAAGCTTCCGTTCCCTGCGTCTACTGCCTGTCCATCGTCTATGTAATTAACATCAGTCACCCATGTCAAATTGTCTCCATTTGTTTTCCCACCACAATCAATATTGAGAAATGCTACATCTCCGCCAGAAGCTCACTAGGAAAACGAGATCTTGCCCTTCGAATATGAAAAAATTAATTAGATTAAGAAACGAGATTACATTTATGGGAGAGTTGAGGGGGCAGGGCCAGATGGCGGAACCCTAGCCAACTCGGCCCCTGTTTCGTGCATGCACTGCTTTCGATCCGCTGCGGTTTCCTTCAGTGCGGGTGTTACTGTCGACAAGGGTTCGTGGAGACCTTTCTGCAGAGCGTTGGATTCGTGTTTTGTTTAGCCGAGTTATGATGCCGCGTGTGCTCTGCCACGGGGTTCTCTGCCCGGGGTTTCGCTGGTGCCCTGTTCTTCGTAGGGCTTTTCCTTACGCATCTAAAGAGATTGCGGGAATAAATGTAATCCAACATATTGCAGTAAGGTTACATTTATTCCTCCAAAATATCACACAGTCACGATTCAGGATACATGCACTTCGGTCTCTATTATCAGAAAGAAAAATATACAATAGGTTCACAACAAAATTCTCCAGTAAACAATTTAGTTCTAAAGTCACCTAATTAGAAACATTTGGGGTTTTTATACAAAATCTTAGCTGTCAGCATGCAACACACTTGACATAAAAAAAAAATCAAAAATATATATCTTATATAATAATCTGGAACTATACCAGGAAAAAACCATGCAAAGAGCTATGAGAGGCAAATCCTTGCTTATCTTGATAGGGCTAGACTTTTCACATAAACAATGCCTTGTTTCACCAATCCCGGAATTCATAATAGCAAAACAGAGAACAAAATCCTAAGGAAATCATTAGATCGCCAATCCTAAGTGAAAACATAAACAAAAACATGCAACAAAACTGACACTAAATAAACCTATTCAGTAATTTAACCGTCCATCCATTGGTCAATCAGAACCTGTTGGGATAAAAAACCACATGGGGTATTCGGTGGATTGACAGATTTTACTGATTCATCATTTTGACCAGATATGAAAACCTTGCAAACCAAAAAATACGCAGACGCACGCACTCACTCGGAACTTTTTAGTTGTGTGTCCATCACAGAGCCGAGGCTACTTTGGAATAGAAAACCCATTAAAGTGACTGTACAAAACACACTCTTAACCCAAACAAAGCATGAAACCACCATAACCACGACCAAAAATTATCACCACCATCCGATCGAACGAATTTCGTTACGCCCAAATGATTGAAACCTCTCATATATATATAGCTCTGTCCTATTTTCCAAACCCTAGCTGTTCAAATCGTCCTGAATCCCAAAACGTTGGGGTCACATCATTTAAACCCTTCTGTTTCTAAGCACCCCATACTTCACGGTCTCATGAAGGGGTGGTGCTAAAAATAACCTCATTAGCTCATGAAAATCTCGAGAAATTAATGTGCATGTTGATATGATGAGTTAGGAAAGTTCGCAATGGAAATGTAGATTCTTTTTCTAGCGTAAATTTGTGAAGAAAAATATTCACGCTCCTAGCGCTCTGATCTTGATATTTCTTTTTTCATATAAATTTAAACTAAATTTATTTTGGTGTTATTTTATTTTTATTATATATTATATATATTTAAAATGAATATAAATTTTAGAAAATTCAAATAAGACTTATTTTTTCATCTTTCAAATTAAGATGAGTATTATTTTTTCCCCTTGAAATTAAGATGAGTATAGATTGGATGGTTAAGAGAAGAATATTATTATTCTTATTTATAATTTTATTTTATTTTTGTTGAAAAACTTGAACAATATTGAGAGTGAGGGAGGGAGGCGGTGAATCGATATTGTGCTTTATGAAAAAATTTATCAATTTTTTTCTTTTCTTATCACAAACCCTGATTTATTCACTTATTAGGAGCACATCACATTGTAATCTATCAGCAGAACATTAGCAGATCATAAAAACATATAAACATATGAATAAGTAATCATGAGTAGCAACACATAAGAGACACCATATGTAACGGAGAAAACCATCATCGAATGTTATGTTTTGCTTTTCTTCTATTATTATGAAATTATTCTTTTACATAGTCACTGACAACCACCAGTGTGCAAGCCACAACTTGTCAATCATGTAAGTCGCTACTTGCTCCATGCCACTACCTGCATAAACTTTGTAGACCACCACCTACAGGAAGCCACCACTCCCTTGACTTTGTAGGCTACCATTTGTTGGAAGCCACCACACCCTATAAATCTTGCTCAACCACCACTCCCAAGTTCTCATGGCACTACCTGAAGGATGCCATTGCACCCTAAATACACAAGCCACCACTTGCTCACTGAAGGCCCAACCTTTAAGCTCTCTTGTAGACCATGTTTCATAATATTTCACATTGGATCCACAATCTTTGCATACAAACACTTGCAAGCCTCATTTCACCCATTTTCACATTGGACTCACAATAACAATATGCTCATACATCAAACATTTAATGCATGCCCTCCAACATAATCTTTTCAATACAAACTCAATCAATACATCAGCCCACATAATCAATATGCTTATCAAACTGATACCCTACATCAATATGCCATAACAATTTTAACATCACACTCATCCATCACAAAAATACTCTGACAAACATGCCAAACACATCCAATGAAGCTACAACAATAAACTCTTTAAAGGAACCCTTGCAACACAAAACATCTGCACTCTGAACTTTGAACATCTCTATTGTAGCGGCTATAGCAATAATTTGATATGTGTATTAGCAACAATTGGCATTAATAAAATCTGCAACACAAGCATGTTAGACATATAAATGCACTACAACTCCATCATCCTCTAACATATGCTCCAAAGTTGATCTCTTATTTGCAAAATATATTTGCATATCTGTAGCTTACACTCCCATACTCTCTAGCCCTTTCTACTTCACGCTCCAACATTTATCAATGAAGAAAGATGTAATCAATAAGAAGCATTAATCCTCATTATATTTGACTAGATCACCTTCTAGAATGTGGAGCAACTCAAGTCAAATCTAAACCATCAAAAACCTCGGGAAAATACCTTGGGAAATGCTCATGGGAAATTATGTGCGAGCATAAATCGAAATTTCCCCTCTAAAGATATCATCGCAGGGACAACACATATTGCTCCCAAAGAGTATCCTCGCTTGGATAATATGGGCATGCTAGTGGATAGAAACATCTTCGCTCTATTCACAACTGCTTACAAGAGAATATGCCTCGACTCTTTAAGTTTCTATTCTCCAACCACCAAACTTGCAGCTTAGCTTTAGGACATTAACATACACTCTTAAGGCATTGTAACATTCATGGAAAACCGTGCATTAGACCAATACAATGCATATAAATCATCATTACAAGGTTGAACACTAGTTGACATCAATGGAAACACAACAATGCCACTAAGCTCCCCCTTTGACATTGATGCCAACCTGAACTTGATCTTCCCTCCTGAAATTGACTTTCCCCATTAGCTCTCACCCTCCCCGGCTACGCAATTTGTCACCGTCCCTACCATTCCCCATTCCGCACAATGGAGGACCCATTTCGTGACCTGTGAACATTGTCATGCCTTGAAAACATCATCAATGCATCCCTCTAAGCATGAGCTTTATTTTCCCTTGAGACATCTCCTTGCAAAATCATGAAAAACATCCCTTTTTTTGCATTGGCGCGGGCAGACAGTTCAGAACTCACGCCAATGGGGGAAATCCTGCAAAGAGGCCGCGCTAACCGGCGTCCGTCCCGCAGCGCAGTCGCTGCCGCCATTCGATGAGGCTAAACAGATGCGAAGTTGTGTTTCAACAAACTCAGAAACCATTGCCTATCTTGAGTTGGGAGGTTTGGCTGCGGGAGTTCTATGGAAGGGAAGTGGTTTTGCCACCTCCCATGGAACCTTCCTTGTTGATAGGGCCAATTCCACAATAATAGGGATCCCAACTCCCTCCTTTCCCATCTATAAAAGCCTGCTCAATTCCATAGCAAGCTAGTCTTGAAGTGCCTAAGCTTTGAATCTCCAAATTCCCAAGAGCCTTTATGCTGTAAGAGCCCTCTTTCTTCCCTTAAGGCCGACTCAAGTAAGGAGACTATTGTCGAGAGACTCTAGAGAGGCTTGCCCTTTCCCCGGCGAGCCACAGACGTGACACTGGAGACCCATCTCAGGAGACCACGACGTCGAATACTGCTGTAATCTTTCGTCATATTTGTTGAATGAGCTGCTATCAGGTTCCACCGCTCATTAGCAGTGATGAGTAGTATCCTTTCCGACTGATATTTAGTTGCGTATGCTGGATTTTATGCTTGTATCTGTTTGTTTCTTGCATGTGCAGGTGTCCATCCGCGGAGATCGTGGAGGATCGTGATCTGCCGAGGCTGAGGAACGGGAACGCTCTCTTCTTCAGATCGTAGCATTGGATTCCAGGTAGGCCTCCATCTTTGGTCTTTTCATTCGTAACTAGGAGCTTGCGTCGTAACATTTTGTGATTGTTGCTAGACCCCTGCTGGGCTAGTAGGGATCGTCTCTGTCCGCAGAGGGGATTTACCTCCTCAACAATTTGGTGACTCCACTGGGGATCGTCTAGATTTCACTGTCTCGTTTGGGTTGTCTCGCTTGATTGTTTTATGATTTTCCTTGCTTGGTTAGCCTTCTGGGCTGGGTTCTTTTGCTGTTTTTTGCTTCTTGGTTTGCTTAGTTTACATTGATCTGCTTCTGGAGTAGTTATTTTTTAATTTTGGCTGAGAAACTCGACTGGCGCGCTTTTTAGCCCGACAGTCGCGCCAATTGGCGCATGTTGCTTTTGTTTAGCCCGCGCCAATTGCTTTCTGGCGCCAGTTTCAGCCTTACAGTCGCGCCACTCCTGTAGGGTTTTTGAGTTTGCTTAGTTTTGAGCTCTCTGGATCTGGTCAGTGCTTTTCTTCTTGATTTTCCGACTACCTGAGTGTGTTGGAGTCCTGTTTGACTGGGAATTCACCTCTGTCCTTTGGTTGTTTGCTTTTATCTATCGATTTCACATTTTAAGCCCTAGGGCATCTAGTGGCTTAGTGTATCGAGCCCTCCTTGGGAGTTTTGGTGTTTCGTTTGTCCGGTCGACTTTCTGATTGCTCCTCCGCATCCTCTTAGTAGTTGTTCATTTTTTTGTTGCGATTTTTGGGTGATTGTTCATTCCTTCATTCAAATTTCGTTTGGTCTTGCCTTGGGCCTAGATCACACGGTCCATTGGAGCCTTTGAGTCTTTTCTTGGTTTTGAGAGACTTTGGTCGATTTGGGATCTGATTGCTTGTGTTGTTGAGTGAAATTTGTTTGTTTTGCTCTCTCAATATCGTTTCTCAAGTTGTTCCGTTTGTTTTCAGTTTGTTTAGTGCATATTAGCTATCAAACGTTGAAAATTACAAAAAAAAATCTCTTGTGCTTTTGGTTTAATTAGTGCAAATTGTAATCTTTTCAATTTTGCTAGTGATTAGTGATCTGAATGAAAAGTTTTCAATTTCATTAGTTGCATTAGAGGTCTCATTGTTTGTCTTCCGTTCATTTCGTTTGTGTAAAAGCTCTCAACTCTTCTCTAACTAGTTTTCATCGAACGAAATGTTGGACTGTGGCATGTAGCTTTGCATTTAAGAGTCTTTTAAGACACTACATACGATAGGGCCTGAAAATTGAAACTTAATTGAAGATCAACTGTAAAATTTATTCAATTAACCTAAGGCAGCATTGGAACTTAACGAAACATTTTTAGAAGGTCTAGGCTAGAGACGTGTTCCGGCGTCGTTAAACCTAGCAGCTGTCGTTCGCCTGTTGGCTTTAGACAGCGCTAGTACGGACTTGCGCTCCCCGTACCGTCGCGTATATAAAAGGAGACCCCTCTAGGTTTTCAATCCTTTATCCACAGGAAGCCGAGTCTGTCGCCCTATACCCGTGATACACCGAACACAACATTCGGGGAGACTACCTGCACGTACGGAAAGTCCTTGGTCGATTTTTGTTTCATTATTGAAACCAAGGTGTATATTGCAGTTCACGGATATTTGGTACACCCTTTGTGCCTAGTTTTTCCTGAGCAGTCATTTGGTCTTTTCTGACTCCCTAAACTTGAAAAGACCGTCAAGCGCTTGTCTTTTCACGCTTGTATCAAATCTGAAAGAGATAGAGTCATCTTTCTATTGTTTCTCGACTCTTAAAATATGAAACGATAGAGTTTCTTACTTTTCAATGTGGTAAAAATTAATCACCCACGATTACACGCCCGCTTAGATATTGCTTGTTGACCGTTTGATCGTGTGTCTTAACTCGTTTTCAGCCCGTGTGTGTGTTTGTTTCTTTTTCTCTGGTCTTTTACCACAGTGGCGGAACCTTCGGTTTCGTCTACTGGTAGTCCTTACACGGACGATTCTTCAGAGGCTTCCCAATCCTCTGTTGAACCACAGCAGCCTGTTGTTTTCGAGTTTCCTGACGGGGGACCGGTTCTCGCTGAGCAACCCTTTGGAGGACTAGTTGAGTTCAATTGGCCCTTTTCGGACCCTGTGTCTGAATTGAGATTAGGAGTTGATTTCCTTTCTCTTACCTCGGGTTCGCCTTTTGTTGCTGCTGTATTTCCTCCTAGTCCTCGCCGTCTTTTGCGTGATTTAACGGCAGGATCAACCATGAGTGATTCTGGTGAGGAAATCCCAACGTCCGGTGAAGAATATCAGCTCTTCCCGCGTAGATTGTTTGAGGGAGACAACTCTGAGCTGGCTAACATGTCAACAGCCAGTCCTTCTTTACCACAGGGATACAGATCTCTGGGTCAGATCATTTCCGCTGCAGCCTCTGGGAATATCATCTCCTGCTTCGAGGCCAGTTGCTACTACACCCGGGGTGTCTCCTCAGACGCCTGTCACTTCTGTTCCCGTCCGGCCCACTGTCTGTGTGGCCGCCTCTTCTCCTGTTGTCTCAGCATCTGCTACCAGGGCTGGGCCAACTCCTGAAGATGTTTATCTAGCTACTGCTATACCGGAGAACATCTCTCCGGAGGAGTATCGGTTGTCTTTGCAACAGCCGAACGCCGAGGTTGGACCGTCCTCCCAAGATCCCTACCGATCTTACTTTTCGCACTATGCACAGGATGGTACTCCCGTGTATGCTTTCCTAGGTCAGTATGACGAGCACGGGGAGATTTTGCGTCTACCCGCTCCTGAGGCTTATCTTTATGCTCAAGGTTTACCCCATCACCAGGCTTATAACCCGCAAGGGCAACCTTTCCAAGGCCAACCTGCGGGCCAACCTGGTTATCCTTATGACCCACAGGGGCAGCCCATCTAGGGCTACCCTGCGGGCCAGCAAGGGCCATCGTACAGTCCACAAGGACAGATACAAACAAGTCAACTGCTCAAATTTCAAATGGGTACTAACCGAGACCTATTTATGGTCCCTTGGGGCACTTTCTTTACCGACAACCAAGAAGATCCCGTTGTTTCTGAAACGCCAGATTTCAGTCGGACCATCCTATGGTTCTGCTCCAGGTCAAACCGGTTACCAGAAATCACCTAGCCCTATTCCTCCACCACGCCAACCGACCCATCTGGTACAACCTGGGTTCCGCCTCCAGGCCAACCGACCCATCCGGTGCAACCTGGGGCTCCTTTACAACTGTGTCGCCTCGCAACTGCACCGCTCGCCTATCCGGCCGCCCTGTCATTCAGTCACTTTCCGTTTGTCAACCCGTTTCATTCACTTCATCTTATTCCATTTTACTTCGCTCAAGAAATTTGCTCATTCACGTCAGTAGCCGAATCATCACTGCGCTCTGGCGACAAAGCCCGCAGGTTCCACTTTTCAAGAAACTCTACTCATCCTCGTGTGGTTATTATCCTTGCTACGGGGTCTCAACCGAATTATAACCACCCCAGAGGCTCTCAGTATTATCCTCCTCCACCCGGTTTTACCTACACTCAGCAGCCAAATCCAAATGCTGCTTATACAGGGCCGACACATAATCAAGGTCCGTACCCTGGTTATCAAGCCCCACACTATGGTTACCAGCATCCAAATCAGTCTGGTTATACGACCTACGCCCCCTACGGTCAGAATATTGCAGGACAGAACCCGTGGGGGCAAGGATATTCGCAACCATCATGGAGTATGGGTACCGGACCTCATCCTGGGCCTGGCATGGCGGTCAATCCACCATTGCCATTCCTAGCTACCTTGGAGCTACCGGATGTTTCAAAATTGACCAATGATCCGATTTTACATAATCCGTATTGGCCTCCGGTTCCCACCAAGATACCTGGTGACTACCCCAAGTTTGAGGGAAAAGCTGGAGAGGACCCCAAGGCGCATGTGATGACGTATCATCTTTGGTGTTCGTCTAACTCTTGGGTCGACGATTCAATCCATTTGCGCCTCTTCCAGCGTACTTTAACTGGAGCTTCTGCTAAGTGGTACATATAGCTACCCCGTGGCATTTTCCAAGATTTCAATTCTTTAGCCATGGCTTTCCTCATGCATTTTCAGTTACCAGTTCGGTATGAAGCCGGGACACACCTCCTCACTTCCCTGAAGCAGGATAAAGCCACTCACATCTCAGATCACATTCATGAGTGGCGGCGTCATCGTAGACTGATCAAGTTTCACATACCTGATCAGATACTGACTCACTGGTTCACCACCTCCTTCATGAATAAAATAACTCAGGATATTGCGATGGGAGTGTGTGTGACAGAGGAACAAGCCATCGCGCATGCCCAATATCTAGATCTCGTCTATTCTCAGTCCGGCACGCTTTACGATATCTTGACTGATTCTCCACGGCCCGAAACCTCTAAGGCTCCGCCTACCCCTGCGGTGGATGGAGTCATTGGTTCTATCTCTCAGAATTCGAAGAAATATTCGAATGGGAAGCAGAAGGCTAATTCTTCCAACAATACTTCTGCTAACCCTGCCTCGTCCGATTCTGGAAAAACCGCGGAGGTGAATGTCATTCAGGCCAGTCATACGGAGAAATCCTCCAAAGTAAGACTCCTATACCAATAGGTGTCATTTTTCATGATTGTCTTGATTGAACTATGGAATATGTTCAAACCTTTTTCTTGAGCAAAGGTGTTCCACACTTGAAAACCAAAAAATCAAAAAAATTAAAAAATGTACAGAGGGTATACCCTAAAAGAAAAATCAAAGGGTAAAAATCATAAAAATGGCCAAAAAGTAAAAGAAATCAACCCCATCAAAAACAAAGGCCAAGGAAAGTGTGCAAGTCTAAATGCCACTACTTTTTACTCTGATGTAATAAACAAATTGTGTGCAGCTTGTCAAACTTTGCCACAATTTATGAAGAGTCAAACTGTTTAAACTTGACTCATTCATTTTCAATTTCATGTTGTAGAATAGAGAATAAGTATCTGACCAAACAGTTTAATCTTGGCAGATAAGTAGATAGGTAGAGTTAATAAAAGGTGCTCAACAGTTTAATCTGAGCCCTTGAATGTAATAAGGGTAGAAATAGATAGATTTATCATGTAAAAAGAAAAGGTTGAAAAGGGTTTGCAAGTCTAAATGCACCCTAATAAAGAAGAGAAAATGGTAGTGTCAAGTAGATAGGGTAGGTAGATGGTGTTGCAAAGTTTTATGTGATGAATGATGGTGCTAAATATGTTAATCTTTTACCTTCATCACAAGTACTGAAAGCAAGAAAAGCACTGGAAAAATCACAAAAAAGCAAAGTCAAAATCATTAACTTCCCACATCACTTTCTCCCTAAGTTTTTACTAATTTCCCCAAAAGTGCTAAGGTATTTGGAGGTCAAAGGGGCTCAAGGCATTTCTTTGACTTTTGGAGGGACCGGACCCTCGGCCTGATGATCAAAAAGACCTAAGTACTTGAAGTTATCCATTATCATTCACTTTCAATCTTTTCCTAAGTAAAATCCCATTTTGCTTAGGAAAATCATGCAAAACTTCCATAAAATCCCTCAAAATAACTTACTATTCTAAGTTTAAGTGTTGAAGATGATATATTGTAATTTACTTCACAAATTGTCACTTTCTTAGATGTGCAAAGTATTTTGAGTTCCCTTGTCCCTTTGTCATATTAATGTTTAAATTCTAGTGATTAAATCCCTAGTGAAAATGCCTTATCCTAAGTATTTAACTCCTTTTAAATTAATATCCCAAAAACCCCTCTATTATATTTTTAACCAAAGTATTTATTTCCCAATTAATCATTGAAAACCCGCATCATACGCCCTTTGGTTAAATATATCCTTATATCATAGTCCCGCCCCTTATGGTAGTTAAATAATGTTTATTTATTACCATATAATAATAAATTTCAAAACAACATTTAAACATATAATTCTATATGTTTAACACAAAAAAGGATAAAAGCTGAAGTTTTATTTTTTAAACCAAAACCTTGGAAAAACCCCATGCCACCGTGGCTCATCCACCTGGCATCCCACCCGACACTATAACTGCAATACCCGCGCGCAAGGTTCCTTACCCCGACCTTTCTAACTACGGGATTAATTAGTTATCAGAACTAATTAATAACCTTTCCTCCGCCAATCATGTGCCACCCGGGATGATTAATTAAACGTTAAATCATGTTTAAAACCCCGTCGGGCCCGCACGATAATACCCCGCCATCTCCCCGTCCTTTCCACCGTTAGATCGCCTCTCCACATATCAATGCTCCATATCAATCTCGCTAGCCGTCCCTTGTCAGCACTTTAAACGCGTGGGGACTTGGTGGTATTTGACTAGTCTCCCGTCCACGTGTCGATACTCTAATGGAATCGCTGCCCGCTCGTCCAATACCACCTTTGTCCATAAGCGGTGCGGGGACTAACCGCTTACCGCCCGGCCCCCCTGCCCCACGTCAGCCCGTACCAAAGTGACGTCACTCCTCGAAAAACTAAAAACCCCTCTTTTGACTTTGGGAATAAAACAAAATTTCGTGTTTTTATGTTATTTTCACCATTTGAACGCGACTGTGCTTTCCGCTACGAATTTCAAATTTCCACTGAAATCCACTGTTCAATTCGATTTCGCTCCAGATTTCCGCCAGACCTGTGTTCAAGCATCCTCCTGCTACCGCCTGATACCTGTTAAAAGCCAGCTTTCCTCTAAGAACAGGTATTTATCCTATAGCGCTTCGAACTTCAAAAGAAAGTTTGTTTTCCTTGTTTTCCACTGGATTAGTGATTAAATCTTATCACTGAGATCATTCCCTGAGGTTTGAAACTGTGAATCGTTCCCTTGAAACTGCAATTGTGCTAATTTCCTTCATTTAAACTGAAATCGCGCCCGGTCCATGAAGAAAACCCAGAAACTGCCATTTTGAACACACAAGAACCAAAATGGGAGTTCCTGTAGCCTTGAATGATGCTCCATTTTGAACCTGGTTAAAACCTCACTCCCTTGTCCATTGAGAAATTGCTTGAAAAATCTACTCAGTTGTCCCCTGAAGAGGTGACTAGAAGATCACATCCTTGGATAAACAGTCTTAATACTAGTCATAAGATTTTTTTACTCCAAGATTGTTATCAAATCTATTCAAGCAGAGGTTAGAAAGCATAACAGCTAAAGAGTATCAGTGGTTAAAGTGTATCAGGTAAAAGTCAGTGAAAGTTAAAATGAAGTTACAGAGCAGTCAAAGGTAAACAGTAAAAGTAAATACAAAAGGCAGTAAAATGGTAAAAAGAGATGAGAATACTTTCACCAATAGTGAGGTTTGTCTAAAGTGAAAGTAAAACAGTCAAAAGAGCAAGAAAGTAAAAAGATGAAAAAACATAACAAGAAGGAACATTTTTGCAGAAATTTCATATTTTAGTCATAGTTTTGTAGAAACTATTGTGATAAATACAAGATGAATTTTACAAAACTAAAGGAGGTTTATGTTCTTAAGAGGTCCATCTACAAAAACCTCTCTCACGTTTCTAACAGCCATTATGGTTTTGGAAATATTAAACAATGTTGGAAAGGACTTTTTGTAGAAAATTCCAGTTTAAGTCATCATTTTGCAGAGAGTATTGTGGCCAATAAAAAATACTTCATACAAAAATGAAGGAGGTTTTTGTTCCTAAGAGACCCATATACAAAAACCTATCTCATTTTTTTCACAGTGGTTTTATAATGAGAGATAAATGTGCATCTTTACAGGCCAGTTTTCAGACTCTGTAAAACTCTGTTTTACACATATTTTTTACAGAAACTATTATGCATAGCTGGAGAGGAATTTTGAGAAAGTGAAAGAGGTTTATCTCACCAACATATTTATCTACAATAACCTCTTTCACTTTTTACATATCTATTACGGATTGAGAAATAAAAAGATATCATTGGACCCCAATTTTGCAGAATTGTTGGAGCAGATTGCACAAAGAAAGGAAGCAGTTAGTGACTTGGATGCCTCATCATCAACTAAGAGTTGGATCAAATTCGAATTCTTCTCTTTGTCATCACCTATCCATACAAAATAGTGCCAAATAGATGCATTAGTTTTAGTGTCCTTTAATTAAGTTCTATTTATGTAAATAGTTGGAGAGATTTGTGAACCAATTTTGATATTTGTTTCAAGATATTTTAGTTTAGAATTTGTATAAATACTCCACTCTTGGAAGCATTTGGGGTGGATTCTATTACTTTGCTGTAACATTGAGATTTTCGGAATAAAAGTATTTTGGAGAAATTTATTCATGGCTTACTGGATGACGATTTGAAGCTTCAGGACTTTTTGCAGGATTCATGTGTTAGACTACAGTTCAATAAGTTTTTCTACCCTTGTCTTAAGTTTTATATCAGTTCATAATATCATTATGTCCATTTCTGAATAATTTACATAAAGGATTGAATCAGAATTTACTTAATTGTACTCTGATTTCAGATGTGATTGTTCTTAATGTTTTCCTCTGAATTAGTTATAAGCATGAATTCTTAAATGCTCTTGCTTTGCTAATTTAAACATTGTTGATTACTATAATAAAGAATTCTTCATTGCTCTTTGTTTGTAGTCATCTCACTTCTTTCTTTTGAACATAGTGAAAGATTCTTAGCTGCCTTTCATCCCTTCAAAATCATCCCATCCACTTTAAATTTTAAGGATTGTTCTCTGTCTAGCTACCTTGCCCTGTAAAGCCATCTTGTGTGTAGAATAGAAATCCAGTAAAGCCATCCTTTGACTCCATAGCCCAATGGACTGAAAACTTTCAACCTTGCCCTTAGTTTGTGGATTCCACCATTTCTCAAACAAACTCTTGGATCTATAACTAGCCTAAAACCTTCTAAGAACAAAGATAAATTATAAAGAGAGAGCCCTCTCTGGATGCAGATTGGCTAGATTCTGCATCTGAAGGTTGGTTTGTGGTTACCTCAGGTATACTTTCCTTTTCTTACAACTTCAAGGAAAACTTGAGTGATAACAAGCCTTACCATGTCTATGTCAGATATTGAACTATTTATGTTTGAAAGCCTTTG